>JAFVLL020041553.1:0-44396 GCA_021397915.2 Tor tambroides | reverse complement strand
CACAGCGCAGCCTCCGGGCCTCGGCGACAGTGGCGCTTTCATCAGGTTTCCATATTATCAATTACTTACAGCCTCCAACAAGTAGCCACTTCCAGTGCTGATAAGAGGCTTATTATGAATCCCAAAACATATACTGTCAGGACGGCCATGTCATGCAAACGGCCTTGGAGCGTTTCTCCCAGAGATCATGCAAACCAGGCGCGCTAATAATGGTTGGGCTCAGATTTGTTCTTTCGGATTAAGACTCATTAAATCCTCATTCCACAGTGTGTCACGCTGCAAAACGCTAGCTTTCGTGAGCATACGCACCGCTGCATAAATTTGCAGTGTCCCACTTTGCGACAAGATCGTTGAGGTGCATCGCTGGCTACCTTTCAGGAGCCAGGCAAGCTGTCAGACTAGATGGCATTTTTCTTTTTTTACAACGCAGTCTTGAGTTTCTCCCTTCTCCAACTCCCAAGCATTCTGCTGTCGTCAAAGTATTTACCGTACGCTAATTAAGGAATTCAGGGGGGTGAATGCATGCAGAGTACCGCATCCGACAAACTCTCGCCAAAGCTGAGCACAGAAACACACACATATATCCAAGCCCAACTAACATGCGCACACACAAAAGGTAGTTTCTAGTTTCTCCTTTTTGCTGTTTGTTTGCCAGTTACCCCGGGGAATGATGTTGGCATGGCTGACACAGTGTGAATCAAACTAATTAATCCTGGGGAGAAATGTTGGTGCTCAATGCACACACACACACACACACACACACACACACACAATTGCACTGGCTACGGAAGCTTCCCTCAGTGAAGACAACTAGAGAGGGTCATTATCTCTGTTTCACTTCCAACAAAATTAAATGTTCAAATACAACAGGCGGTCTGCATCAAAGCAGATGGCTCTCGGATTTAAAAACTCTTCTATCTTCCTGCAAATGCAAACTGCAGCAGGGAAAACCTGGACCTAGATTTTTTTCCTCCCTCCCAGATCGCTTATTAGTCCTCAGGCAAGGTGTAAGCAGCGGGTCACATTTTCTCCACGGACCACATTATGAGAGAAGTGCAATATCAATCTGCCGCTAATTAATTTAGTCTTGTCTGAGAGAGCAAGGGACAGGCAAATGAAGTCAATTTTTGGATGCCGATACCAAAACTTTCCCAGTATGGTGTCAGACTAAATGAAACTCATTACTTAGATGACAAGGGAGACAGGCTGCGTTCTCCACTACAGTTTTTTTCTGTATGAGAGACAGAGCACACACTAGCTCAAAGACATCCCAGGGTGCCGCACAGTTATTTCAGAATAGATATAACAACCACAACATGGGAATGAACAAGATTTGGCAGATGAGTTGTATTTTATGGATAACAGGCTTCAAAGCAGGGGCAATTCCAATGGCTGACCACAGGGAGGGGAGTAAACAAGGAGTCTTAAAGCAACTGAGCATAAACTTGTGCATTTACTGAGAAGGAAAGAAAAAACACAGATAGACGACAGCATTTAGGAGAGCTTAGTTTCAACAGACCAGTATCAGATGAAGTTAATCTCTGTAGTAATCTGGGTGAATAAACATCTTCGGCCTTTATAGGGTGCCCTGAATGACATTAAAACTTTAAAGTGTCAAAGGATCCCTTCTATCCTTTTATGAATTTCTTCTTATTTGTGAAAATCGTGTTTCTTTATCTACTTCTTTATCGACAAAATTTATTTGACTTTGATAAATAAAGAGTGATATTACTTTCTGTGTCTGTATACATCAGATGGGCTTCATTTAAACTAGCTGCTGCAGTGAATTAAAAAACAAAAACTCTAAATATAAAAAAGCACAATAGTGCACTTGAGTCAGTTTGGATTGTGCAGCAACATGTGCTTTATAGTTACTAATGTATACTGGCTATCAAACCCAGGGCTGGTCCATTGAGTTGTTATTAGCATTTGAAGGTGGTTCATTACCTTGATGTAAAATGATGGTTGTCATTTCCATTTATAATGCACAAGTGTTGTTGGCGGAGGATTTTCTTTGCAAGAGACATCTCTCACTGTAGCAAAGTGTCATGATCATTGCACTGTAGAAAATACATGCCTCACTGTGCCCCAACGGAAAATAAGACATCACCTGTGATGGTTATTGCAGAGAGAAGTTCCTTTGACATGAATGTAATATAAACGTGACTCAGCTTCATTTGTTAAAAGGTCACCCAAAATAAAACTTTTGCCATAATATACTCACCCACCGCTGAAATACAAAAGGAGCTGATGAATGTCCGAGCTGCTCATTTGCACCAAATGGCTTACATTTCCTTTAATCCTGCACTGTCACTGTGATCTGCTGTTGTGTAGATGCAATGGAGGACAACACTTGTCAGTGTGTGTGAAACATTGAGAAATTAAGGTAGATTACTTTGCCTTCTCTGTTGTAACACACTGAGAGACACTGATAACTGGAGACAAAAGACAGACAAGGAGAAAGAAAGCGGAATAAAGGAAGTCCAGTTTAATGTATTTTCCATTAGCCATTAAATGTCTGTTAAAAGTCACCTAGAAATGAAAGATTAAAGAGTCCCACCTTTATCTGATCCAACGTACCTTCTGAATAAAATATACAAGAGTTTTCCATGGGAAATTCACCTGAATGTAATGGACAAGACAAGTTTACTCCTGTGTGTGATGCATTCAAATTTACTTATTGTGATCAGACAGACTCCTGGGAGAATCTTGTGTGGAAGTGCGCCATCCTGGAGGTGCGCCAAAACCTGTCTATGCAATAAAATGGGCTGCTGACAATGCCAGCAAGACTAAGGGAATAAAACATCATGGTAAAGGGATGTCTGTAGGGAAATGAAGAGAGCAAGGATCTTAAGAAACCAGAGTCTGCATAGTGGGCTTCGGAATAAATAATAAAAAAACATAAATGCAACAGAACTCAGGTTTACGGAGTAACCTTTAAAAAATAGTCTTTAATAGAGAGAATTTATCTTTCTTGAATGTGCTAAAGTGTCATACTCAGGGTTTAAACTCAACGTATAAGCAACAGTAAAAACGTTGTTTAACTTAGCACACATTACATCACAACAACTCAACAGTGTTGTCTCCACCCAATGGTTTAGCCCTTGGGCCTTTTTACATGAATATAATTTAATAAGATTGCAGTGTTATGTGACTGGAAGGCACCCTGGAATCAGTCTCCAGATACAGCCTAATGCCTAATATTGCCTAATGTGTAGGGAGAGCTGGGAAAGATCCTGGACTTTTGAATCATCTGGGGGCCGATTACTTCTATAAGGCAATCGTATGAGAGGCTCCAAGGCACAGCATGGATAACTTATCACCTTGTGGCAAGAGCCATACACAACCTAAGTCCAGAAGTTCTCGGTCATGTCTGACAGCTGTGAGAGGGTTCTGCTCTCTCGGGGTGAGAGATGACATGCTGGAGGCAACGTGGAGAGGTTATGAAAAGAGTCACGCTGCCAAATTCTCGACGAGGGTTCGGTTGAATTATACAGCCACACAAAGATAAAACAGACAAACAAAGCCGATAGTGGCAGAAATATTGGAAGGAATAATGCACCCTCTTGGGCTTTCATTTCCTCATCAAACAGAAGAGCGGGCTTGCAGAGAGCTGGATTTGTTTGTCAAAAAAAGACAAACAAACAGGCATCATCTGAAAAGTCCCTTTCTGATTCAAACGCTGGAAAGGGGGAGAGTAAAAGCCAGAGTTCCAGCACTTCTTTTTATCTGCTCATCAAAGGCTGGCCCGACTACTTCACCAGCACTCAGCTCTCTGCTTAAAGATGACTCGCTGACCGCGGCTCTGTGTTCAAAACCCTGTCCATCCACTGTGACTTCAGTCTAAACAGCAACTGAATAATCTGTTTGAATAACTGAAAGGCTACAGTGTCTGTTACAAGTCAACATGAAACGGCATTTGAAACCAGCATTCTAATTGTTATTCTTTCTGAGCAAAATCTATTTCCATTAGGCCCACAAATCTGTGCAGTGTACCATTCTTTACAATATTTAAAGATATTGTAGTAAACAAGACATGTTTGACAGCTTCTGTTTTATACTGAGCATCAATGCAAATGCAGATGGACTTCACTTGAGAGTCCATCTGCACAGGAGAAATATTAGAAAGGAAATTTTACGCTGGGTTGACACCACATGATTTTAGCCCTGATTTTCACTCGCTTCCAGTTTTGTGGAAATTTCCAACAAATGGCCGAAATCGAAGGCAAACCGGTGCACGTGTGTGACAACTGCATAGTGTGCGTTTTCTGAGAGAAGCGCCTATGTATCGCCAATGCACGCAAGATATTTGGCATGCTAAAAATCTGGAACTGTTGGCGACAGTGTGAAATGTGTTTTGACTGGAAATGACATCAGTGACAACCTACAGCCAATGAGAGCACAATACAGGGAAGGGAAATTTCAGGGGTGGAGTCACAATAGATCTGCGGCACAACATCAGCAAGCAATCATTCTCTCCTTCATATTCTTCATTGTTTATGTTTCACTGCAAATCAGTGTACACACAACTTGGATTGCAAGCTTTTTGCAGCCTACTGTTTTTGACAAGGATAAAGCCTTTCACTGGATCAATTCTTGCATGCGTTTGGTTGCGAAACAAGGCAGAGCTGTTAGTGATTCTTTCTAATGAAAAGCTGTGTAATGTGTGACCTGATCCGTTGCGTAGTGCACACAAAAGCAACTAGATAGTACCCCAGACAGTCATGCAATGTGAGAAGAGCAAAATCAAATCGTGAAAATCATGGAGTGGGAACCTGGGACTAGAGGGGAGATTTTGCAAACTGTTTTATTTCTGTAATGTAGAATTGCATATCCAGGATAGTCAACTAGGGAAAAAAAATATCAGGAACTGATTGGATCATGAAATGTGGGTGGCCCATACCTGATTTCAAAGTCAACTGTGAATTTCTACTTCCTCCCTGAAACACCAAGAGCACCACTGGTTGACAAGCTGTCATTTACAAGGCTGAGCATGTTGCCATATTGAGGAATTATTAATTTTCCTTTGAGGTAATGTGCACTGTGCATGCACAATAAGATCAGGAATGAGTATACAAACAGCAAATAGGGACAATTTTGATTACAGTTTGAATTTAATAAAACGATTGCTGCACAACTGCCCTTACAAAAAATACTGTGTTGATGATACCATAATTAAGTGTCCTGCTGAAACTTATACTAGCCTAAGCTTGTATGTTGATCTTAGATGGTTCCCCAAACTAGTCAATCTGGTGCTCAGCTAAACTTCATTGATTTTCTCAGTTAAACATTTGACTTTGACTAAATGCAAGTCTGTGGGGTGACAACAGTGTGGAAAAAACAAAATGCTTTGGGGCGAAGTCTCAACAGAACAAACTTTACATCTGCAATCATGTATGCATGCATCTGTCTTCTAGAGTTGCTACATATTTCCTTTGAGAGATGGAAGCATAGTGGATGATTATGAATTATACAACAGTATCACAGATGCCGCTGATGTGTATGTTCCTACCAAGGTTCCAATGTCCAAAAAAATCTCTTTTAGGAAAGAGAAACTAGAAAAACTAACCTTCAGAAAAGCAGTAATAAATGTTGATGTGAGGTGATAAGTGTATTGCACCGAAACACAATAAACAAAGCGAAGGAATGGCACATGTTTTAATTACAAACTGCATATATTTAAATGGATTTCTATGTTTTTTTTGTCCTGACTGGTCGTTCAAAGCCAGACTGTGATGTTTCTGGTCTCTTAATGGGACTGCTACCTGCCTGATCTGAATAAACTGTAATTCTCAAGGAATACAACCTCAGGCATCATTAGTCCACTAAACATGTAAGGATTTATGCTAAGTAGGAGGGAGAGATGAATCACTCACCTCCATAAAAAGGCCTGTCCATGGATCAGAGTTTGAGATCTCTGCTATAAACAATAACAGAGGTCTTAAGATGCAGTCACACTAAATTTTAAGCAGAATTATTCAGATAATTGCAATGATATACTTGTTTTAAAAAATGAAAAACAAATAATTATATATATCGCAAATGTCGAAATCCTCTAAAATATAAACCAGAATACTCATTGTACAACACTGCAGTTAAGGCTGATATTTTTTTTTCTAGTTTATATTCTTGAAATTTATGTAGCAGGTTGCACGTTCATATAACGGATAATTAAGGCAGAAGAATTTACATCCAAATATATTTCAATGGTGAAGAGACTTTGCACATTAAAATAGTTACTGTGCATTGAAATTGTGTCTTCTATTTAGATCTGGTTTCCTCCTAAGCAGTCAGACTGAGAAAGCAATTGTTTGAACACAAAAACAATACCAGTGAGAGTTGTCAATTTTAGTCAGTTTACACAACTACAAGGAAGAGGTAATAAAAGACAACCTCTAGCTATGATGAATATTGCACTGAACGTGCCTTAGGCTACGCTTAGCTGTAGACTAATCACTGGGCCGAATGACTTCTGTGTAGATACCGGTGATTGTCTTGTCTGTGCATCACATTGAACGCAAACCTCTTCCAAGCTCAGGGCAGACCTGAGCTGTAAAGGTTCTTTGACCTAGAAAAGCAAGCCCCTTCTTCATACATATCCTTCATGTTTGATCCTCTTCGAAATCACCAGTCTTTGAAGTGAAAGAATTAATGAGTTTCAGAAAACTGACTCAATTCTTCTGAGCTGTGAAAATGACAGATGCACACCTGTTGTAAGAAACTGTCTAGGACAGCATCTCTACTCTTCTAGGGTCGCAGAAAGAAAGAAAAAATTCTAAATTCAGATAATAAAACGCAGCAAACTATACACTCAAATATAGGTCGGCCAACATATAGGCTTATCACATTTTAAAAGATAAAAGTTAAAAGAAAGAAATTGACAGCTCCACAAGAACAGTTACAAGCCCAACACTAAGCAACTATCCTGGGCTTTGACATTAAAGACAAGAAGACATTCTCTGTGTAACCCTTGAAAAAAAAGAAGCTGGTGAAAATGATCTACACCATATTAAAAAAAATTGCTCTATGTAACAAAAAGGAATACATTTTGTCAGAATATTCAAATACTTTTGAATGGCAATCGATGAAGACAGGTGCTTTTTAGAACCAGATGGTGTAGTTTTATCTACCAGCAGAAGCTAATGGAACCATGCTAACCGGCCAAACCTTGACCCCACATGAAAATATTAAACTACGATGTTTGATTGTAAGTACATGTTTTTTTGTTTAAACATTTTTGATACAGTGCTATCACTTGATGCCCAATGGGCCCTGAAGCAGAACCAAGTTTAGTACATATTCAAATCTAATGTGATGTCTCATGCATGCCAAAAAACGACAGAACCTTGAAATTCTTTGATTTTTTGAGATATTGCCTTCATCCACCGGTAAATATTTCAAGATCCTATTTACACAAAAGAGGGCTTTACCACTCGAAAATAAAAATCTGAGGCAGAGGTACAGGCAGAGTAACACAGCGATTGTGCGCAATGGTGATCTGTCCTGCTCTCAGAATTCTCAGAAAAAGGAAGTGAATGATTTTTAAACAAAACCAGCTTGAAATGAATCCAGCTGAGGCCTTCAGCCTATTCAACCCTTTGAGTGATTTTACAGTAGCCATGTGGAGGTTTTAAAAAGCACTACATAGTGAGTACATATATAATCGCTTATAAAAACCATCCCTTCTTCTGCTGAAAAAGGTGTGTGGGTGTGGAGAAAAGCTTACAACGCTGCGTTGGCTGCGAAACAAGCTCTGAATTGAGGAGATGCAGCCCCTTCATCGGCAGCCCTGAGGGAAAGTGGCGATGGAGAGGCACATCCTGTCAGCATGTAAGCCGTCTCCACTCTTTGTTTACACCGACCCGTTTAAACCATTCCAGGATGCGTGTGGCTGCCTCATCTGCATAATCTCTGTCAAGAGTGACAAAAGCTTCCCAAAAATAGGAAATGAAAGAGTCACAGGCTGGAACCAGAGCAGAGTGGAGGTCTTAGTGGTCTATAGAGTTGAAGAACATGGGGAAAACATAACATTGGAGAATTTGATCTGCAGCTTTGCGTCTGAGCCGTTTATGTAATAGTGACCTATTCCAGTGCCAGGAAGATTATTACATAATTAAACATAAAATGTCACATATCTTGTATATGCAAGGCTTCATCCATTTATGGTTTTCCTTGTAGAGCTTGAAGGATCTGTCATACAACATCTTCTAACGTTTCTCAACTTTCACAATCAGTCAGTGATCATGTTTGAGATTTATTATTCCAGGAATCCATTGAGATGTTATTGTGCCACGACTTAGGCCACGACTGCCTAACTGTTAATTATTAAAATATTAATATTATAGCTAAATATTATAGCTATTTTAAAAAAACTGACTATGGGTCAACTAGTCCTGTACTTACAATCCTGTGAATCTCTGTGTGTAAAACGGCAACGCAGGGGTGGATTTCTGGAATCTATGAATGTCTTGCTCAAAGAATGTATCAAACAAGTGTAGCATGAGTGGCACTGAGGAGCATTGTTGAGCTAATTTTCTTTCAGATTCGGAGCCGGCAAGACCTCTAACGTTCACAATCTTCTGTCACCAGGTTCTTCAGTGAAGCACAACTACAGTGGCAAGCCAAATGTCTCTGTGTGGGGGTCAAAGAGAACAAGGGGGTCTGATTTTAAAATTACAATCCTCTATTCATCCTTGATGACTGCTTGAAAGTCCGATTACCCACCAGCAGAATATGATTGCTCAGTTTTCTTCTAGTCTGGAGAGTTATCTGTATGGCTGCAGAAGACCGCAGGAGACTCAACTGTGACCCTCTTGGTCTGACAAGCACTCCCAGCATTCAACCAATGTTTCATAATAAATACTCTTCAGTGAGCTGAATCCTGTACATATTGCCTAGAAAAAAATTAAAATTATTCTTTTACCAATGCATATGCTACTACATTCCCAAATTCTTCCCCCCCACCAAGCAAAATGTGCGAATATAGTGCAAGTCATGTCAATGACTGGTGAAAAATCCCAAAATTGCAAAATTGCTGTCTGAGACTGACAGTATAATTGTACCTCCTTTCTGCAGCAATCCAACTAAATATTCTATCCCCAATCTACCAATCATGGATGACTTATCTGGCAAAAGGACTTGGCAGAGTACAGGGTTAAGCTAGCACACATGCGCTCTACAAAAACAGATGCTTTTGAGTGAACTTGGCTAAAAATATCAAAACACTAAAGGCTAATAATACTTCATGATTAATGGGAACCCTTGTAGATGCCTGCAATACAATCTCTCTCAGTGACGAGTCTGGATGTAGGGCGACATCTGAAGTGACGACGTGGCACTGACACTAATCACAATATATGATGAGCATGTCAGACTTTACAGCATGAAGTCTGTTTATCTCATAGGAGTAACAGCTATATAATTATAGCAATCATTACATTGTGTTGTAAATTTAAAATTTGTTGGAAACTCTCAGGAGTCTACATGCTCAAAAAGATGAGACATCTCCATTATCATGTTCTGCAACTGTCTGCAATCATGCCAAATTATGTCTGAGACATAATTGTTTGTTGGAAAGATAATATGACAAAATGAAAACCACAAATGAGCTTTTCTGTCTGTACATCCGTTCTGCACTATGGGTCGCTGGAGAACGCCATCAGAGATGAGGTGAGCATTCAACATTTGTGCCGTTTCAGACACAATAACTACCTGAGTGAAGGCATTTCATTTCATATGTAAAGTGGAATTAGACCACTCCATCCAATAGCAGGTGGACAAAAAGAATGCCTACTGGGTAATTGGTAATGAACATTTCAGGCTGTCACAGGTCAGGAAAAAAATATTTAAGAGTTAATAAATAAAACCTTCAGCCTTATCAAAGTATCAGCAATTGCTTTGCATCCACATTGGATTTTTTTTTTTTTTTTTTTTTTTATTGGGGAAACATATAGAGTACATATAAGCTTAACAGAGTCAAATCAGAAGTTCCTCCGAATTTTCCTTATGCAAACAAAAATCTAACCAAAAAACAAATTATAAATCTTTCTGCAGTTATTAACTATATATACATATATATATATACATACATATGTACACACCTGCAAATACAGTAAACTTAATCCTATACATGTGCATGCCATATAAGTGTACTCTGTACATGCAAACATATGCCCATATTTTCTAACATACAGAAACTCCTAAAACAAACAAAACAATTCTCCAACTTAAGACGTATGTGAAGTGAGTGACATAATCAGTGACTCACTGATCACCAAGTGCCCCAACCGATCACAGGCAACATTTGCTTTTTTCCTCAGTGTTTCTGGGCATTTTTTCTTGAGTGGAATTATTTTTGCTGGGTTACTGAGTTTCTTTGGTGTTTATGAAGGAAAGCTTTTAGGCTGACGGCCAACACAGCTCCCAGATCAGCTAAACGCTAATGACATTCAATATCATATCCAGCAAAATGCTGTTCTGCAATCAACCTTCAAGCCACATCACAAATTTATACAAACCACAGTTACAGTTTACCTCAGCTGTTTAGCTAATAGTACGCAAGAATATATTACTCAGCTGGTACTAAATGACAAGAAACCAACTCATCTGAAAATCTGATCTGGTGTAAAGAGTTTCAGATGTATAGGCTCAGTGTGAGGGATGTGTGCAGCCCTTTCTTCATGAATGATCCAGGAGAAAGCTGACAGATTTACCAGAATAACCTAGTAAAGCCTCAGTTTGCTTTGGGATCCAGAAGGGAATTCATTCATTTAATGCACATTAAGCTGATCCCTAAATCCATTTAGACATGGAATAAAAGAGCAAATCATAATGAGCTCATCTCTTATCCAGTTCTCCAGAAAACACTTCACCAGCATCTCCAGCAAGCCACCACTAGGGGCAGTTCAAAGCCTTCAACACATTTACTGCATCTGGAAATAAACTGCATGAAAACTGACCTTCAGAGAACAACTATCAGGCAACATAATGTAGAGAAATCCTGCAACAAACTTGCCTCATTTCAGTTAAGTTTTAAGCACCGTTTAATATTCCCAGTGATGTAAAGATTAATAATTAAATGGATAGAGTCAAGCTGTCCTGAGAAGACCGTGTACCTACAAACCAGCACAAAAATGCATTGCTCTGTTAATGTGTGAGAATATTAAGTCAATATTTCATGAACAAAGCCCTAAACTTCAGCGCTTTACTTGTACCTCTTGGGGTCGTCTATTATGACCAGTATAAAAAAGGTTTTCTAGGCCAGGCCGTGGTACTTGACTGCTTTTTTTGTCTCCAGCCTATCAAACAGCTCATCCCTGGGTGATAGTGAAGCATGCAGGGTTTGAAATTAACACCCGCCAACCCACCAAATGCGGGTAAAAGTCTGTGGCGACCAACGCTGTCAAATCACTAGCCAATTTGGCGGTTACTTTTCGTAAGTTATGTTCACTCATTAATGTCTTGGGGAAGTTCATGCAAGCCAAGTCTACGCAGGTTTAGTGCAAATACCGAACTCATGAGACAGCATGACAGTATCGAGTATATTGCAAAAATCAAACAAACACACCTACAGAGTGCACGCCTACGCTCGGTGATGAAGTCTGGTTAGACTAACTTAGTGCGCGTGCGCATTTAGAGTGCGTTCTTTCACTGCATGATTCAGTCTATTAATATGCATTCAAAATAATCACATAATTCAAGATAAGGGGGCAGAAATTGTATATATTTATATCAATTCATATAGTTAATCAATATCACACGAAGAGTGCCGTTTTTTTATTTTTTTTTAAATCAGGTTACAAATGTGATATTGATTTTATACAGAAGTTCAATAAACAATAAGTTAATATCAAGAGACTTACATTTTAGACACCATATTGCCTGTTTTTGCTCTATTTCGCCAACAAAAAAACATTCCAAACACAGCCACAGCACTGTTTTGTTTTGCGAGCAACATGATGGTGTTTTGTTCCTGAATGAATCAACCGTTTAAATGATTCGGTTCAATCGCAACGACTCAGTGACTTGCTGCCACCTGCTGGCGGTTTTAATTTCACATTTAAAGTATCTTTTCATTTTTAAAATAATTTCAAATATCAGTATTCAACATTTCATGTTTAAAATATCAAAACATTATTTATGCATTTGTAACTGCAGGTTAAAGCATTCCATGTCCCTCTAAGCTGCATTAACATGTGTAAATACATCTAAATGCCACTTCAGATGCATCTTCTGTAAAGATGAATTTTCTTGATACTGATTTCATTTGTTTAGTAACAGCCTAAATGTATTATTATTATAATTGACTGATTAAATGTAAGAATTTGACTCAAGAATATCAAAAACTTTAGGAGTCAGCTGTCCACAGTAGTCCTTAAGATATCAGCCTCAAGCTGTTGGTTTATTTCTCTTTTTTTTGTTGTTGTTGTTGTTTTGTTTTTTTTTGCTAGTAGAAGTTATGAATGGCCGGTAACTTAAAAAATTAGTAGCCAAATTGGCTGGTGAGTGAAAACGTTAATTTCAATCCCTGGAAGCATGCCAGAGTTTTACACACTGCAGAGTGAGCTGGAGTCCCGGGTTCAACTGGAGGTTCAGGTCTGAAAAGGAAGTAGACTAGCAACTCACAGACAGACAGCAAACCAAACTCATAACACCTTAGCAACCACACAGCATTGCGGCAGTGAGTTTTGCACTTGCAAAAACATACGTTCTTTACAGAGATTCAGGACTAGTGATCACATTTCTGCACATTATAAAATCACTGCATTGGAATTTCAGAGTCTTCAACCAGCTCAGTGGGATGAATATCAAAGCGCAGAGAGGATGCGGTATCCTTTGGACATCCCATGGGAATTGTAGTCCACTCCAGCCTGCTGAAGAGTCAATTGTGCAGCTCTAGCATGAAGGACAAAGGCTGCATAATTCCCTCTGGATCACACACACTAATGCTCTCAGTGCAACATCACAGACCGTGGCTTAAGCTTCTGAAAAACAGGAAAGGACACACTGCAACACAACATTAGACCACGTTAGACCGCCATCAGCAATTAACTGCTCAAAAAATGGCTCTGGAATACTGCGTATGACTACAGGAGAGCTTTAAAAGGCACCTATTATGCAAAATTCACTGTTATATGTTGTTTGAACAATAAATGTGTGTTAGGAGTGTGTGTACACAACCACCCAATGATAAAAATCCACCCACTCCTTTTTTTAACAGGCCATTTGCAGAATCTGTAAAATGTGATGTCACATTTTACAAGCCCCACCCACGACTGTTGACGGACACTGCCCTGAGTAAGCCACACACAATCCACCATGTTTATCGTCACACTACAGCATTTAAAAGCAGCAATTAAGTAATAAATGTCTTCTTTTTTTACAGCTATAGAAGTTATTCAGTCCCGAGCAGTGAGTGATTTTCTGTTTTTATTTTCTTGTTTGGGTCATATTAACAGTGTAGACAGCAGTATAAGTACTGTATATTACGCTGCTGTCACTTAATACACAGATATACATTTACATTTAGTCATTTTGCAGACGCTTTTATCCAAAGCGACTTACAAATGAAGACAATGAAAGCAATCAAAATCAACAAAAGAGCAATGATATGCAAGTGCTATGACAAGTCTCAGTTAGCTTAACACAGAACACGTAGCAAGGTTTTTTTATATAATAAATAAAAAGAAAACAGACAGAATAGAAAAAGATTAGAGGAACTAGTGTTAGAGGCCTTTTTTGCTTTTGTTAATTGTATAATAAATAAAAAGAAAACAGACAGAATACAAAAAAATTAGAAAATCTAGTGTTTGTTTTGTTTTTTTTTTTTGTTTTTTGTTTTTTTAAGACAACAAGCAGTTAGTAAATTAATAGAGTGCAAGTCTAAAAGGGACAAGTTTTTGTTTTTTAAAGAATAGTTTTAGGATAGCGAGTGCTAGAGTTAGAGGGTCAAATAAAGAAGGAAGAGATGTGTTTTTAGCCGATTCTTGAAGATGGCTAAGGACTCAGCTGCTTGGATTGAGTTGGGCAGGTCATTCCACCAGGAGGGAACATTTAATTTAAAAGTCTGTGAAAGTGATCTTGTGCCTCTTTGGGATGGCACAATAAAGTGATGTTCACTTGCAGAACACAAACTTCTAGAGGGCACATAAGTCTGAAGTAATAATCTAATAAAAACATAAGATTTCTTTCCCAGCTGTTTACCTTCACAGACATAACCTACTGTTTTTGTCACTGTGTGTTTTTAACATAAACTTATTTGACAGTTTAAGCGCAATAAGACATGAAAGAGCTTAGTTTAGTACTTGTGACAGCCGCTTTCTGTGCTCAGAAAACCGTATATCGGAAGTTTAAACTGACATGGCTTTAAAACGCATGATTTCAGCGTGAGAGACATGATAATCAAAACCAAACAGATATTTTTAGCAGAGTATCTGAGGTAGGAGCTGTAAAGGCACAGCCCTGTTCTGGAAAAGCGGGCAGGGAGCAGCAGCTCATTTGCATTTAAAGAGACATGCACAAAAACAGCCTGTTTTTGCTTCCACTCAAAATAGGCATTTTCAAAATGATATAATAAATGATCTGTCGGGTATTTTAAGCTGAAACTTCACAGACACATTCTGAGGACATCTGAGAGTTATATTACATCTTGTAAAAAGGAGTATAATAGGTATCCTTTTAAGCACAAAACAAATGGTAAGAAAAAAGTCCCAAATGTCCTGAATGAGAAAACCTTTCTCCCTATCAGGACAATGTGCTAATACTATAATAAAGAACTTACAGCCAGATGGATCTGCCTCAACTGTGCTGACAGGAAGTAGACTCACTTCTGAAAGTATTACATCATATAGAAATTGCAACTTCTAAGGGACTTCTTACCACCAAGAGACTGCCGGGAAACAACTACGTGTGTTCAGTTGCATTATTAGGAGGCATTCTGTTCAAGAATAAGAAACACGTGTTTTCACATTGAACACCTTCAATGGTAATCTGAGGTTAAAATATTTGAAGATATGTCAAGAAAAAAACTCTAGGAGGCACTAAAGGGGCAAACTTTCATTTACTAATCACATTTGATCAGCTTCATTTCACTTATGATGAAAACTGTTAGCATTAAAATGAAATCTATAATATCCACTTCTTGTGGACATTTTACAGTGCCCAACTATTTTAAGGGCTCTCCTTGTTTGATATTGTTTGATACTGTTGGCATTGTTAATGAAGACCTTTTTTTATATTATTATACACCTTATGGTATTATAGATACTAAAACAACACACTAAATCACATTACACCACACAAATCAAGTAAGCTGATTTTAAGCTTTAAACCCTCAATTTATGTGGTCTAGAACACTTTAGTGTGTTGTTTTAGGGTTCAGTCTACAGAAAACACAAAATTACTCCAAAAACAATTCCTGTAAAACACCTAACAGGAAGTGAAAGTAATTTTGGGCCACACAACCATCTTACCTATTCATAATGAGTCACCGTCGGGTTTCAGAGTAGCACAACTTCAGATAAACTATATGAAAACAAACTAAAGGTTTAACAGCGGAAAAAGAGTTCCTGAAACACGTTAAAATAAGGAAGCTCTAACTTTATTGAGGCTTTTTGAGTTCACACTGAAAAAAGACGCAACACTAGTCACCAGGATGTCGTGTTAAGAAGTCTTGAGTACGTAAACCTTCTAGAGAACTGTTTAAGAGAATCACACAAGGCTCTGAGGGAAAAAGGTAATCACAGGGCACATAGTTTAACAGGGTGATCTTGGAAAAAAGGGAATGAGAGGCCAGTAAGAGACATTTCTACTCAAGGGTACATGACTTTGACACATTTTCTTCTGAATTGAGTCACAGATTCAAAAGTTATCTGGTGACTTGTAGTGTTAGCAGCTAAATGACTAAAAAGTGTTATGTGGCAAGACCTTGTCAATGAAAGACAATGGCTTTCTTGTTAAACTGCAATGTGAACTCAATATACAAAAATACATTCAAATGTTTGTATCCTACACATGCTCAGAGAAGGATAAAAGGGATTTTGATCATTTTATCTGTCTAAAAACAAACATTCACAAAAGCAACCGAAGCATAAAGGTGTGAAATTCAACTGAGTTGAACGAACATCGAATTAGAAACAGGGGAATCCAGATATCAGTCATGTGTGAATATGCAAACTTTCACACACACAATTCTGAGAAGGTAAAACCACTCTGCAAATGAATACAATCCATCACAGAATAGGAAAGGACTGAATAAAAAACCCAGATGGATCACACGTGACCAGCTTCCTGTGCTAATGCTAACCAGAGTTCCCACAGGTCCTTGAAATCCTTGAAAGTTTGTGAAACTGAAAAAAAAAAATTCAAGGCCCTGGAAAGTTTTTGAAAATAAACATACAGAGATACAGATCCTTGAAAGTGCTTGAATTTATTTTGTGCAAGAAGTTTTCTGGAAAAAATTCCACATTATTCCCTCCGGTCTGCTAATGTGTTATTTCGCCAACACTTCGTGGCCTATGCATACTAGCTGGCTTGATTTACGTTAGTTACGTGCATTTATGCGTTACGTTAAGTGTTTTTTCCTCGTGAGGTACTTTGTGTTGTACTAACCATGACGTTCACACACGCATGAAACTACTACGATGTTACCTCGACGTTTCACAGACACAGTGTTCAATAAACATAAACAAACATAAAACATTTGTGAAAATCTGTTGCCCAAATATTTTATTTAATGTAATGTTGAATTGCTTTGCTTGACATTGTTTGACGTGATGAAATCGCGTTTGGTCTCGTACTGCATCGCGTCCCTTGTCAGTGTCGGGCGCTTGCTTAGCAATTTGTTGCGATTAACAGGAAAGTGTGTGCAGCTGAATTGGAGTAGTGTTTTGTTAGATGGGTATGAAAAAGCTTAGTTTACCGCGGCAGCGGTCGTGTGAAGACCGAAGAGTAAAGACCATCGACTCTACCGTGCGACTCCATCGGGCAGGGACACGGCAAAGGATATAAGTATCACTTTTTATTCTTCCTCTTTCCTACTACTTGCTTCACTTCTGTTTCAGTTTTTATAACCATTTCTTACTATGTGTAAGTAAGTTGTTCTTGTTGTTTTTAAAACGTGTGTTTGGCTCAGTGTTGATGTCTGTATTGGTTGTTTATTAAGTTTTAGTTTTATTTAATTTTAGTTATTTTAGTACTTCATACTACATGGGAATGAAATAATATATATATTGAATTTATTTTTATGTATGTATATGTGTGTGGCTCTACATACACATGTTTTTTTGGTGTTTGGCTTAGTGTTATGTTAGAAGCATTATTATACTCATACCTTTTGTTGTTTTAATATTTTAAATTGTTTTTAGCTTTACTTTTTTGTTTTCATTTAAATGTTTAGTTTTTGAAATGTTGTATGCATTTGTCATTTTTATTTCATTTATTTTCTTAAATGTGTGTGTTTATATAGTATTAACAGAGTTTTGACTTTAGTTTGTTACTTTTTCTTATTTGTAAGTCGCTTTGGATAAAAGCGTCTGCTAAATGACTAAAAGTAAAGTAAAGTAAAGTAAAGTTAAGATAATGTAAACCCATGAGGCAAGAAAAACTTAAAAGCATATTCATAAAACTTCTGGTTACATGAGCCTAAGCTCTTTTCAATAAAATCCATGCAAAAGTTAATATCAGATCATTTTAGAATACAGTATAGGATGTACTGAATATTCTTCAGTTTTATGCAAAACAGAAATACGACAAATAGAATATCAGATCTCTGTCATATGGCCAAAAATAAATGCAAAACAAAAGCTGTTTTGCATAGTTGTGTTTGACACATGAAAACTGAAACGTTAATATCAGATCATTTTAGGATATTGAATATTCTTTAGTTATATGCAAAACAGACAAATAGAATATCAAATCTCTGTCATATGGCCAAAAATAAAAGCTTTTTTGCATAGTTGTGTTTGACACATGAAAACTGTAACAATGTATCTTACAAGGTAACACGATGTAACCTAGCTCTCACTTGAAATGTGTCCCCACATTAAGTCCTTGAATTTGAGAGTATTGGACTTGGAAAGTCCTTGAAAGTTCCTTGAATTTGAAGTTAACTAAGGGGTGGGAACCCTGGCTAACATTAAGCTAATGTACAGCTAACCATTTAATACTTATCTTTATTTTACGGAAACATAGCCCAAACCATAATCTTGCTCTAAAGACATACAAACCACATGTAAGTCACAAAACAAAAGATTAAAGAAAAACTGTTAATAAACAAAACTAAAAAGTGGTCAGACAATGGATAATGAACATTCACAATTCATACACATTCACAAATCAAATACTATTTGTACTACTATAGCTGATTTAAAATAGTATGCCAAAAATTCCCAGATGGCATCCTGTTAGATTTCTGAAGTATGCATCCATGTATGCTAATAATGCTTCAGGCCTTTTGGTCACATAGTTTGCGACGTTCAGTAATGAATTTAACTACAATGCATGCCAAATAATGGCCACAGAGCATCCACAGTTCATCTGATGCATACTGCATGCAAAAAATATCAAATGTTGATCTATACATATCTATCTATCTATCTATCTATCTATCTATCTATCTAGTTGCCTTCCTTCTGATCCCAAAGTTAAGAAAGAGTGAATGAATTTTATTTTTAATGAAGTTCCAGTCCACGTCAGTAAGAGCTTGGTCCTTTGTTCACTTCATTTTACTGTGGATTCATTTACAAACAAGGCACAATTCAACACGGAATTTTCAGAAAGATTCAAACTAAAAGACGATTCTGTGCCGAGTATATTAGATTCGACAGTAATGTCGCAACACACAAGTGTGAGTAACTGTTTTTATTACATGGTCACTATTGCTTTGTCTGTTAAACAGATTGTTTCATATGACTTATGCGTTTTCAACCTAACACCATGTCTACACTGGATGGGACAGTTGTTGTTTCGCGCCGCACCGCAACAGCTCAAGTCTGTCTACACTGGACGCAACAAAATGACCATTGAAAATCATTCGAACTTTGTGTCAGTACGTCATAAATAGAACACGGGAGCAGTTTACTGTCAGGAGTTTGTTGTGTCATGCCACACCGTGCCGCATCCAGTGTAGACAGCGTCACTGATTATAATGGGTTCTATAGTATTTTGTCGCGCTGCTCGCGTCTAGTGTAGACACAGTGTAAATAACAGCATCGTCCATCTGTGAAGGACGTAGACTGTCAAACATACACAACTATTAGCCAATCATAGCAGTGGGTGTTTACTTCCGAGTCTACAATCCGCCACACCTATTCAAACAGAGCATTCTGATGAGGGGGGTCAAAACAGGACAGAAAATAGCCTATTACTTCTAAATTATGATTTTTTTTGATGTAAAGATCTTGATAAAATTATAAGTGGACCTCAGAGAACTAATAAACAAAAATGCAAATAAAAAACAGTTCATGACCCCTTTAACCTTAAAGACTGCTGTTCTTAAAACACCAAACAATTGGGCTGTTAAGATTACAGACCCGCAAAATTACTGGCCTGACGTCCCGGGGCTATTGTATCTTCCAGTTGGGCTACCAAAATGCATCAACACCCTGCACGATGGGCTATCTTGAATAGTGATATAAAATTCTTTCCTTGATTCACATTGTTCACTCGCTTTTAGGGGTGAAACGGATTGTAGGTTATCATTTGCACATGTTGGCAATTTAAATATTCAAGACTTCGAAACCATTGAAGCGCATGAAGAGGCGAAAGAGATTCAGTACTCGCGCACTGTTTTCTGTGCGCACACAGAGAGAGGCATTTCAGACAGGGCACAAACACAGAATTGATTCCTCTTTCGTGTCTCCTTAAACTTGAACGGATACATTTACAAAAAAATATCTCAAAATAACTGTTTCGGCAAGTATTCTCGTAAACAGCCTATGTAAACTAACGTTAGACCTTACTTTATTTGTAACATTGTTATATTTTATCTATGCTTGAAATGTTTATTTGTTCTTATTTTATTACTGATGTTTTACTTGTTTTTTAAAAATGTTTGACTTTTATTACTTATGCAACTAGTTTTTGCTGTGGTATCGAAGAAGTACTTAAAGTGACCCAATCTGTGACTTAAAATCTGTAATACGATATTTACGTTGAGTTGTGTGATCCGTTGCACCCCTACTATCTCAACTTGTTATTTGAAGGAAAAATACAATACTGTAGCGTATTCAAATGTTATTGTCATGAATCCGGTCCATGGACTTCCATTCGCTCGCCACCAGAGGTCACTCCTCCATCATATCGACTCTCACATTGCACAGACTGTTTCACATGGGTGTGTCTCACTCAAGTTTAAAAGTGAAGCTGCGGGCTCTTTGATCGCCCCCTGGTGGCTGGCTGCAGTACAGGTCATAAACCCCGCCCTCTCCATGTAAACGAATGGGACTTCAGTCAAAATAAAAAAATAAATTACACTTCCAAAACAATTTTCCGAAATATGGTTTTGGTCATTTAAGGTAGTTGTTATCACGCTGATATATGTTCAATTGTTCATTTTTGTGATAAGTTTGATTTTAGCTAGTAATTTGATGCTATAAAAACGGGGCGTGTCGTTATTGTTGATTGGGTCTGCGGAGTTTGGGCGGGGAGACGTTGATACCACGGCTCCACCTCACGACGCTACTGCGCAGACTCGGGCTCCAAACGAAGCTCTACTGCGCAGACTCGGGCTCCAAATGACATCATTTACTCAAGATGGCAACGGCCATACTGAGATGTATTGGCTTCACTTTATATAGTGGAAGGAAGTGGAGACGCGTTGTCCATCTTTTTTTTTACAGTCTATGGTTTCACATTACCCCGGGCTATACCTGTTTGCTGGTGTTTTGACCACGTCGCTGTATAATAAAGCTTGCAAATGGATCCGCACATCTCTAGTCTCGTTCGCCCCGTTACAGAATACTCGGCCACACAAGGATCCAGCAGTTGTTCCAGTGGACACTGTCTAGGTATGGACAATACAAGAATATTATTCGCTATTAAGCAAGGCACACGATCATTGGAAAGCCATATCCGAGAATTTTTAGCCATTGCTCACTATTCAGATTTACCAGACACTGTTTTGATAGAGATTTTCTGTGATGGCATAAATCAACCTCTTTGGTCTAAGCTTAGACGCGAAGGTCCGCGTTCATCGCTCGCTCAGTTTATGAACAATCCTTTGTTAACTGTTGGTTCGACGTTCACTGTGGGTATCGCGGAGGAACGCAACTCCGCGTCTGCTTGTGTATGGCAGCCACGGAGCGAACTCACAAAATGGCGGCGACAACAAAGTACTGTGTTGACACTACCGTCCTTCCTGATCCTAAACATGTCGCGGTTGTTATTTCGGACTCCATTCATCCCGCGGCTGCCGCCTCAGAACCCATTAACATCGCGGCTGCTGCATCAGAGCCTGTGTATGTCTCGTATGATCTGCCAGAACCTCGCTATGTATCGTCTGATCTGCCAGAGTTCAGTCAAGTCTCAAGCCCCGTTCACACCGCCAGCGATTTTTTTCGCTGTATGTCGCTAGACTCTGTACTGTGAAGACGCTTGTGGGCGTTCCTACTGCTGTCGCTCTAATGTTATTGGTAGACTGCACTTCTGGACATATCTTTAGAAAATGCAATCACAAACTATACATATCGCCGGTAAAATTAGGATACCATTCTAATCTGACTAGGAATTAGACTTAAAATAAATAAAAGTAGCATTCTGCTGTTGGAGAGTGTTGTTAAATACACTACAGCAGTGCTCAGTGCATGAAATCATTAACCGGTGCTAAACTTCTCACTGCATCATATAATTAACAACACGAAACATTAATGTATGACTCAAACTCAAACTCACTAGACTGCCAACAGTTTATTTTCCACGCATCATTTTTATGTCGTTACAGTCAAATCATTTAAAACAGTGAGATCGCTCCGGAAATCTGTCCTCTCTTGCGTGCACTGGAGACGGTGATGTGTGCGTGCTGCTGACAGATTCTTCACTCCTATTGGTTGTCGCTCGCGAAATTCGCTGTTCATTTGCATAAAGTTAAGCAATCCTTAACTTTTGTCGCTTGACCCGCATTGCTTGACACGCCCACATTCCGTCGCCAACGGTCACTGTCGCTCTTGTCGCCGGAAGTCGCCAGCTCTCCATTGAAAATGAATGGGATCGTGTCGCTCTGTCGCTGTGAGTCGCTGGCGGTGTGAACGGGGCTTCAGCTGATCTTCATGAATCCAGTCAAGTCACAGTTGATCATCATGAGTTCAGTCAAGTCACAGTTGATCTTCATGAATCAGGTGAAGTCACAGTTGATCATCGTGAGTCCAGCCAAGTCACAGTTGATCGTCACGAGGTAAGTCACTTCTCAGAGGATCTTCCAGAGTCTCGCCATGTCTTCGCTGATCGTCCAGAGTCTCGCCACGTCTTCGCTGATCGTCCAGAGTCTTGTCATGTCTTCGCTGATCGTCCAGAGTCTCGCCATGTCTTCGCTGATCGTCCAGAGTCTTGTCATGTCTTCGCTGATCGTCCAGAGTCTCGTCAGGTCACAGCTGATCTTCCAGAGTCTCGTCATGTCACAGCTGATCGTCCAGAGTTCTGTCACTCTCTGTCTATTGCACCTAGATCGTCGAGGTCAGTTCTTCAAGCTCCCAGACTGGCATCCAGCGTGGAGGACCTACCGCTGGTGTCAGCCCGTGCAGCTGGTATCCCTAAACCAGCGCTCTCAACCCTTCCTGTTCCTGAACTAATTCTCCTGTCGGAAGCGTTTCCCATGATGGGGATCGCTTTTTGGTGTGTTTGGGCTGCATACACCACCACAGAACCTCCCGGAGTGGTGCCCACTGCAGTTTCTCCAGAGGTGGCGGCGCATGCTGCAGAACCTCCCGAAGCGGCGGTGCTCGCTTCAGCTCCTTGCTTGGTGGTGGCACCCAGCAATGCACGTCCAGCCCATCATGTCACGGTCGAAGGAACCGTAGATGAGCACTGTACCTGTCCTGTAAATGAACTCTACCTGTTTCCTGATGTTACCACTGTAGAACCTCCAGAGGTGGCGGCGTCTGCTGCAGAACCTCCAGAGGTGTCAGTGGTAACCCTCTATGAATCCTCGTCCTGCCCTGTCACGGCTATGGAGGCTGTCTATGAACCGTCGTCCAGACCTGAATCGGCCACAGAGGTCACTTATGAACTTTTCTCCTGTCCCAATCCAGCCAAGGAGGCTACCTATGAACTCTCAGTCCTGTCTGTCATAGCCAAGGACGCTGTCCGCGAACTTCATGACCGTCCTGTTACTAATGAACTTGCTATATTCCCTAGTAGCCTTGTCACAGCCAAAAAGGTCACATGTGAATTCTTAATCTTGCCTGTTATGAACTCTGAAACCATGAATGAGATCTCTATTTGCTCCATTACTTCTGTCTTTGCCAAAGAGACCACTGGTGAACTGTCTGTCTTGCCTGTTTCCGTCAGGGAATCTAAACCTGAGCTGTTTGCCTGTCTTAATGTTGTTGTTGTTGTTGTTGTTGTTGAGTCTGAATGTGAACTATCCATCTATTCAGTTTCTGGCCCTGAGTACGAATTATCTGTCTGTCCAATTTCAGTTACTGAATTGTCTACCAGTCCAGCTTCAGTTAATTCATCTAATTTTGAACTATCCGTCTATCCTATATCAGGCCATGAATCTGTTTGTGAACTACCTGCCAGTCCAGTTTCCCTCAGTGAGCCTGATTATGAACTGCCTATCTGTCCAGTCTCAGCCAGTAAGCCTGTTGTTGAACTGTCTTCCTGTCCAGTTCCAGGCAATGAGTCAGATTTTGAACTGTCTGTCTGTCCAAGTTCTGTTAACAAGTCAGATTTTGAACTGTCTGCCTGTCCAGTTTCGATCAGTGAACTTGCTTATGACCTGTCAGCCTGCTTAGTTGTCACCAGGGGGAAAATTGATGGACTTCTTGTGTTCCCTGCCTCGGACCTTGAAACCGTATATGCTGTCTCTGTCTCTTGTGTTTCTGCTTTTCCTAGACTCCAATCTCTGCTGTGTTTTCCTGATCAGCCTGTTCCACCGTGGTGCTCCCCTGATCCGTGGTGGTGCTCTCCTGATCCGTGGTGGTGCTCTCCTGATCCGTCGTAGTGCTCTCCTGATCCGTCCTAGTGGGCTCCTGCTCAGTCTGCTCCGCCGTGGAGGTCTTCTGCTCTGTCTGATCTGCACTGGTGGGCTCCTGCTCCATCTGCTCCGCCGTGGAGGTCTTCTGCCCCGTCTGCTCCGCTGTGGTGGTCTTCTGTCCTGCTCTGGTGGTCTTCTGCTCCGCCGTGGGGATCCTCGGGCCCGTCTGCACTGCTGTGGTGGTCCTGTACTCCACCCGTTCTGCCGGCTCCATCATGGTCCCCTGTTTTGCCGGTCCTGCCTCAGTCTCAAGGTCTTACACCCTTTACATGGACCTGGCCCGCCGTCCCTCCCCCGTTCCGCCTCCACTCCACTGCCTTCCTGGATTGTGTAATGTTGCTGGATTGCTCGACACCAGAGGTCACTCCTCCATCATATCGACTCTCACATTGCACAGACTGTTTCACATTACCCCGGACTACATTTCCCAGCAGCCATTTCACTAATCACATGCTTACACCTGAGAACTATCACACAATCACACAACCTACTTAAGCCATGGACTTTCTCAGTCAGATCGCCGAGTATTGTTCTGTGTATAGCACTCTCCTAGTGTTAGCTGCCTTACCGAGCTATTCTGTGTTTCTGTTTAGTTCCAGTATTGTTCTGCGTTTATAAGTTTCCTAGTTTTGGCTGCGATACGGAACCTGTTTCTTGTTTTCTAGCCTGTGTTTCCTGGATCTACTGTTGTCTCGCCATTCTGACTCTGTGTTTCGCTTGGACTATTGGATTGGATAATTGGATTGCCTCTCTTGTCAAGCCCTCTGGATAACGTTCGCTGTAGACTGACTCGCACCTGGCAGAGGTGTAAAGAGTACCTGAAAACCATACTTGAGTAAAAGTACAGATACCTTACAGTGAAAATTACTCCACTACAAGTTACAAGTCACCAATTCCAAAACAACTCAAAGAAAAAAGAGACTTCAGCTTTTGAATATACAAAATGTTTTGGGTTTTTAATATATATATATATATATATATATATATATTTTTTTTTTTTTTTTCAATATACTGAAAGACTGAAACATTGATAACACAAGATACATTCAAAAAAAATAAATTAATTAATCAATTAATTAAACAGATCATTCTGATGAAGTGATCATGAAGTGGTAATCTCACAATTTCCAAAAACCAAATTTGCTATAAGCGTATCTGTAGACTTCTAAATCAAAGATAACCTTTATCCTGATCTTTATATGGATCAAAGATAATCTTAAAAGTCTATGTTGTGAAAGCAGAAGATTGGGTTTGAAAACTGGAAAAGGAAACCAATCATAGATACTTTTATACTACGAAACGTCTGGTTTGGGATTCTCATGAAAAGAAAAACCCTCATTCCTTAGCTCTGCTAGGCTTATCAATACCCAGATTATTAACAGCGAATCAGAAAGCAAAAAGACTTACACAATAACACTTAATCCCTAAGATTCTCTGAGAAATTACACAATTTAACCTAAAATAATAAAACACTCAAAATTTAAAAAAGAAACTAAAAACTGTTGTTTTTAAGCATAAATATACTATATTTACAGTAAAAAAAAATCAAGATACAGTATATTTCCAGAAAACAAGTTACCTTCAAGTAAATTTACCGTGTTGCAGTTTTTTTTTTTTTTTTTTTGCAACAGTTTTTTCACAGAAAAAAACACAGTTTATGTCACTGTAGGAACAAGGTGTGAGGTAAAACCTGTTTTTGTTTTTCTGCCCTTTCAGTGAGTTCACTCACCTACACGCACGCGTGTACTTCACCACAGCTAAATACAGCACACCTACCGTATGCCGCACAACCTATAAATGAAAGCGTAAACTTAAAAACAACATAAAAAAGTAAGAAACTGAACTAACTTTTACAAACTAAACACAGTTTAAAGTCAATTTCCAACAGGGCGCATTCTGTGTGACCACATCTCTTTCCCCCAACGCCCCTCACCCTTTTTTAAGCGTAGGGAAATCCCTTTCTTTACAGTTTCCTGGCAGTTGTGAGAAATGTAGTGCGACATACAGTACTACGTCTGTTTTTATGCTGCATAGCTCCGTTAGTGGGTTACGGGTAGATGGTCAGGTTTACCCTTGACGAGCAGTTTTATGTACAAGACACACTGAATGAAGATCTTCAGTGGTTTTTAAGATGTGCACTTGTTCCTTGAAGTGCTCCATTCATTAAAAGATAGATTTTGAATTCTTCATTGAAAGATGGATTTGGAGGTCACCATGCTTTTGTCACAAACAGTAAGCAATATAGTATATGCAACGTTTCTTTCATTTTTAGATGCTTTGTGACACTTTCAAAATAACTAATACTTGTAAAGTGAAGTGTGCTGCTTCTTACTTCTCACTTTTACTCTAGACACAACCAGTGATATGAGTTTGATGAGAAACAATCTGTTTGTCTGACCAATGGTAGACGGGACGAGCGCTCAAGAAACATGCTTGAAAAGAGTCATTGTTTTTCAAATTTTGTTTGGTGGCACAGACGTATGAGAGGAAAAAGGAAGGAAGTTTTGTGCTTGAAAACAATGAGAATGTGGTGTTTTTTAGACCTATGTGTTTGTGTTTGGTTTTATAGCAGCATGATGTCTATCGTCACATTTGTTCTAAAAGTGATAGTCCACCTAAAAATAAAACTCTGACAACCCACCCTCATGTGTTGTTTCAAAGCTGTATAACATTTTAACCTTCTGTGAAACACAAAATAAGATGTTTTGAAGAACAGTTCAGCATTTTTTAAAAGTCAACAAGGTTAATATTCCTCAAATGTTGCCCAAATGACATGAGGTTGAGTAAATGATGACAGAATTTTCATTTTTGGGTGAACTGTACCTTTAAATTGAATGGTTCTAACCATCAGCTCTGGTTTCTAAATATTCAGATATCTTGAAAGCAACCAGAAGAATCACCTGGTGTAAAAAGTGCCTTGCCTCTGATCTTGGATCTCAGCTACAATGTTCTCCACATGGATTCTGAATATGGTTGGATTCACTCTGCTGGTCAGGGGGGACATGAGTGACGAACAGTGTCCTCTTCATGAAGTCAAGCCTGGGAAAGGTGAGAGAGACAGATAACACTCTCAGACATTATTGCATTCAATTCTTTTTTTATATAACCTGTTTAGTTTAGGCCTGTGTCCACCAGATAGACCCTTATCAGTGGTTTCTCTAATCTTCTTGTGGCCTCCGTTCTGGACTCATACATATAAATGTTATTATCCCAGCCAAAATAAATCCTTATCTTGGACCGAACTAAACATCAATAGAGATTTTCCTTTGCAGACTCTTGTAATTCAGGACGTGGCTTAGATTGGTCAGTATAAAGCAGCTCTGAAGATCTGATTTTAGAAGTTCACTTCTAACTAATCTTGAGAGCCTTGCAGAATCTAAGAATAATAAAAAAAATCCCTTAAAGTTTTGCAATCCAAAACTTACATCACCCACAGCTTCGTCAGTCTAGTAATTCACTGGAAGTTCTTGCCTGTGGCCACACGTCTGGGGGAAAAAATAGACTAAAAAGACAGCTTTGAAAAAAAAAAAAAAAAGTGGAGGCCAAATCATCATTCATCAGGCTTTTTTCTGTGCAGGTGTATATTGCGTGTATATGATATGCCATTTCACGTATTCATGCATTGTAATTTTTTATGAATTCATATGAAATATTTTTGTGAAGTTGACATGTCTTGTGATATCACACACTAAACAAGAGCTAAAAATAATAATGATTATTCTTTTTTATATTGATATGTAAATTTTAATAAAAATGCCATAAAATTGTCAAGTTTATTTATTTTTAAAAATGACAAAAAAATAAAGAAAAATGAATTACACTGCAAAGCTATTTAAAATACTCAAATTGTGAACAACATTTTTAAAAGACAGTTACTGCACAAAATATGTATTTCATAGTCATTTAAATTGCAAATAAAAACCTCGAGTTGATGTTGATAAACATTTCTATTTTATAGCTCTCTTACCTGTAAAAAGAATATCTGTGAGGTGTTACTTTATCATCAATATATTATTATAGTTTGCATTAATATTTTGAATCAGTTTTTATTTTTAAATTTATAGTTTTTGTCATTTTTAGTTGTTTTTGTTTTTATGTATGTATAGCTTTTATTCATTTTTATTTCTTTTATTTTGGTTGTAGTTATTTTAGTACATCAAGTTAAACTAAATTAAAATGAAAAATGTAGCCCTGGCAACTAGCTGAAATAAAATAAACATATATCTTAATTTTATTAAACAAAAATTTGTTATTATAATGGTTTTATTTTTAATTTCAGTTTTAGTTAACTATACTAACCCTGATCTGTGCCACTATTTAAGCCTGTACTACTAAACTAAATAAGTATTACTATCAAAATAAGCCTGTCTTAAATATTATTTGCCTGTAAGCAAGAAAATGTATTTGGGATGCAGTGGCACTTTAGTGTCTCTTATGTTGTAATGTCTATCAAATCTGTGCATCTCAGACATGAACTGATGTCATGACATTTAATACTGACCTTTGAACTCTTGTTTCAGCATCTGCAGTAATGGATTCCTTGCAGTGCCACAATGACTACATGAGCTATGCAGAGTGCACATGGGAGGTCGATCCACATGTTCATCCACAAGAAAACTTGCATGAATTGTACTACTGGGACACAAGAATGGAGTAGGTGAAAAAAAACCCAAACAAACACACAATGAAAGAAATTCTACAATAGGGAAAATAACTTATTTTCCTCTCTCTCTCTCTGTAGAGAAGAAACACTTTGCGTCTTGAATAAATCCGGTGTGCTTTTATCCAATGGGAAGATCTCTCACATGTGTCGCTATAACACTGAGAGGTTTGGCTTTCGTACAAGTCACGTTCTATACTTCAAAGTACCCTGCGTACCCAGAGCCACAACTCTCAGCGTTGCTCAGCATGGTGAGTGTGGCTTTTGAGCATGTGCATTTACCTTCTAAAGCATCTCTGGCATGGAAAAGCCTTTCACTGTTCTGTGTGTGTGATTTCAGGAAAAGTTAGGGCCCCAATTGATTTGACAGAGACAGTGGCTGATGGTGGAGGTTGTCTGCTGTCCTGGAGAAGCCCGTATCCTGTATCCTCAAATATCGCAGGAACTCTTGTGTACCAGCTTCAGTATCGCGGATACATGCACGACTGGACTGTAAGTACACACAAACACAGTACACTGTCAGAATATATATATAATATATAATATATATTAATATATAAAAAGTAAAACTATTCATACACAC
Organism: Tor tambroides; assembly: GCA_021397915.2. Lineage (NCBI taxonomy): Eukaryota > Metazoa > Chordata > Actinopteri > Cypriniformes > Cyprinidae > Tor > Tor tambroides. Next base: position 14,963 of record JAFVLL020041553.1, on the reverse strand, counting down.
ACCCACACAAACCCACAATCTTATTCATCAAAGCCATAATTTCCACATTAATATCCCACCAAGTCAGCATATTAGAATGATTTCAAAAAGATCATGAGAATAAAACTATATATACACACACCCACACATCTTATTTATCAAAAAATCCTGAAAAAAATGTATCATGGTTTCCTCATAAATATTCCACCAAATCAGCATATTTGAATGATTTCAGTCATTCATTCAATCAAAAAAGAAAGAAAAAAAACATTCAGAATCCTACCAACTCCAAACTTTTGAAAGATAGTGTATCTTACTGTATATATGTATATATTTAATGAAACAATTGTTTTAAATTAGTAAAATGCGACTATAGACTCCAAGCCTAAATGATATTAAAGTTCTGACACACTCGAATATTATCTGATAAGATATCTTGTGGATATCCTGTCTACAACGATGTCTGTGCAGCAGCAGCTCTGTTTCACTGTAATATCAAACACCACAATCTGCCATTGTAATGACACATCATCACAACCTCAAATTTCACACGATTCCCATCTAAGATAAAGCCTCCACATGAAAGAGTGACGCTAGCGTTCTGAAACTGGAGACAGATCCACTGTCAAGATTTGGATATTTACATGGGTAAATGCTGAGCGCGTTATATATTTAGGCAACAGTTCGGCTGAGCATCATTTGTTTACCGATTAATGTGTGCCTGCACGTGCACGCTCCGTGTGTTAACGTTACTGATATCCACCTTATTTTGCAACGCAGAAGTTATTATCTGATACTTAGGTTTCATTAGCCGCAAATGGCTTGTTAGAAATTTGCGCTACAGTGTGTTTATGATACTAAATTACCATAATAAATTACACTAATACGAAAACAAATACTAGTTTGCAGTGTCAAGGAGCATAATGGACTGTTTTTGTAAACTGAAACATCTTGAAGCGATGACACCGGAAGCCTCGCTCAAAGTGACTACCTAAATCATCTTCCAGTGTGATGAATTAACTAACAATAACACTGCATAGCACATCTGCAAATGTGAAATTGCTTTTACACAACAGTTCAATAAACAAGGTGTTAATATTGAGTATAACTTACACTTTTGAGGCAATATTTACAATGAATCGACCACGTGCAACACAAAGCGGTGTTTACTTCCTGAATGAATCAGTGTTTTGAACGAATCGGTTGAGTGAATGATTCAATGACTCGCTCACATAGGCAGTCAACAGATAATTGTTTTGTCCAAATACCCACACTTGCAGTCTTTGCACTTGACCACTTGACTACTTATATGACGTATTTCCTGTATTTGGCCCAAGTGTTCAAGTGAGGATGAAGACCACAAGTGTGTGTCAAACTTTTCATAACCTAATGGGACACACTTATAGTGTTGTGAATCTTCAAGTGTTTACATAGGTATTTGTTTTTATTTTAAATACTTTTCATTTTAAAATCAACTTCTATATGTCTGTTCAGTATGACAATTTAATTTGTGGTGCTCCTAATTAAGTGATAAAAAAGCAGTTGCAAGTATTGTACAAAATAAATATCACCACTACTCATCTTTGCACCAATAAAACATGCAACACTTTGTTTTTATACTAAATTATATTTAATATCTAAGTATTATATTAACTTACATTGGAAAGGTTTCCGTGACCTCTTGTGAGATCTCGGCAAAAAGTCTCACGATTTATTTCCAGAACATGATGCATGATGGGAGACACTAAGCCTCAAATAGCATTCCGGAGCGGTATTCATGTGGATTTAGTGTGCGTTAAGGGCACTGACTGCGCTTTGGCGTTTTTAGTATCTCTCAACTGGGACAGTCTTGCGCACTTACTTCCTGTCGCGCACACGCGCTCTCAAGTGGCCAAGAACGCAAGTGTGGGTATTTGGGCAAGCCATTTGTTCGTGAATGAATCAGTGTTTTGAACGAATCGGTTAAATGAATGATTCAATAACTCTCATAAGGGTTGCATCCGAAATCGCTTATACTTCCCTACTATACAGTAGGCGAAAAACTTTTTGTGACAGAAGAAATATGTCTGAATTCACAGTATTCATAAAAGAGTCAGCAAAAAGTATTAAAATGGAAAAAAAAATTGAAACTGTTTTTTATCACTTAATTAGAAGCATCACAATTAAATTATGTCATTCATAGTGACTACTGAACAGAAACAGTTTATTTTAAAGTGCAGAGTAGTGCAGAATATGTAAATTAAGCTCTGTAAAAGCTTTTTCTATGTTGTGTTTCCCATCGGATAATTAAAAATTCTACACAGACTTGCTGTCTTCACATCCACTTGAACATTTGGGCCAAATATAGGAAATACGTCATATAAGTAGACAAGTAGTCAAGTGCAAAGATCGCAACTGTGGGTGTTGGGACAGGCTGGGCTGTGTTCCATTTTTATTTTTTTAGTCTTCACTAACTTCCCTCCATCTTGCTGATTCCCTTGCAATGGGCCAGAGTGGAATGTCCTAAGCACTTGATCGCTTGGAATGTGCTATAGAGCTGATTTATTATTATATTATATATTTTATTATTTTATTATATAATATATATATATAGGCATGCTAGGGCTGTTTTAAATTATTAAAAATCATATATCATAGAGCTGTTTGAGGTGGGAGTAAATTCAGTGCAATCTGCAGTGACGTCACAATTGTGTTGCATTGTGCTATATGGAGCTGCTTGAAGTGTACATATGAAATAGACTCACTCCCTCGGTCGAAATTGAGGGCCCAAGGATCTGTCCATATAAACTTCACTCGTCCTCTTAACCAAGTGAAACAAACACACTTTAAAATGGCAGTGGGGATTCCCCTGAGGGGAAGTGCATAGGGAAGTTTGCGAGTGTGTTTCTAAACAGTAGCCCCTCATTGCAGAACAAAGATCCAGGGGGCGGGGTTGGATCCACATCTAGGGGGTGGAGATGGTAGGTTTAGGGGTGGAGATGGGTGGGTTTAGGGATCAGGGGGTGGAGACGGGTAGGTTTAGGTATTGTAAGGTGGGAGGAGTTGGATCTAGATCCGACCATGCCCCCTGGATCTTGTGTTCTGCAGTGAGGACCATCTCTGTCTAAAGGCAAAGTATAGGTTGTGGCTAAAAGGGATACAGCTAAAACCGGAAGCTAACAATAAATAAGTTTTCTACCTATTAGATTGTGTTTTATTAATGTCTACACCTACCCCAACCCAAATCCTACCCCTTACAATAATATAAAAATAGTAATTATAATACAGTGTGACAAAAATGACGCTATAGTGATGTGCGCATGCCTAGTAGTAGACGAACCTGTATTCCATCTAGCCTTAACCCAAAGTATAATGCAGCCTGGATTACATTCATACTACATACATTTATAGAACATATATTTTTTTTAACAGTCTCTAAGTAATTACTTAGTCAAAAGAAGTACTCAGAGAGTACGTGATTTCAGCCACACTTCTTTTGTTTGTGAATGAATCTGTTTTCTCATTCTTTTTTACTGCAACAGACTGTGGATAACATCAATGCTTCAGAGTATATGATTGACAAGGAGTCACTGTCTTCGGGTTACCATTATCAAGCCAGAGTGAGGGCGCGAGGTCCCATGGCACTCTGGAGTGACTGGAGCCCCCTGGTGTCCTGGAAGACTCACAGTGGTATTAATTTTTGTTTATATTTTGCTAATATTCCAAAATAGAATTTCCTTTTTATACTGCAAATACCTGAAGTTCATAACTTCTCGCAGATGGAGTCTTTAACCTGCAGTGTGTGATTGTGGGAGAAGCAACTGTGACGTGTACCTGGCAAATGAAGACAGAACATTATCAGTTTAAGTCTTATCATCTCTGGTGCAGTAATAGTGATAACACTGAGTGAGTTCTCTATCCATCACAAACTCATGTGACTAACAACTATTCTAAAGTGTGATCACATCCTTACACAGACTACCCTTTCTCTCCTTTAGACTCTCCGTTTGTTGTGAAGATCCTCAGCTGAAGTCGAGCGACATTGAGCTTTCTGAGTTCATGTGTTCTGTAAACACCCCTGACCCTTACCTGTTAACAGTGGAGCTGAGACCAGTGAGCTACACTAGAACGTTCCGTACTTCAAAACACAGTGAGTTTCTTTGAAATGTTATTGCGTGCCAGCTCTGCCATCTGGAGTTTAGGAGGAGCACTAACGTTCATTCTTCTTATCTTCAAGTTAAACTTTCACAACCTGCCCAGATCCATGTGAAGGAAGGCGATGGCCTTTTCATACTGAACTGGTCTAAACCAGCTGTTTCCAAAAATATTAAGTTCTCCATCCAGCTAAAAATTTCGACCAACAAGGTGCGTTAGTTATCTTTCAGCATCTGTGTTGTGTTTACTAAATGATTTATTGTAGCTGTGACTGATCACATGCATGATTTCACTTTCTCTCTGTAGGCCTCAGAGAATCGTGACCTTTCTGACAAGGACAACAATTTTGAAATTTCCTTCACGGATCTAGAGCCTTCAACTGAATACCAGGCCCAGATCAGACTCCTGCCTAAACCTGATGATACTTATGGCGTTCAGCCATCAGAATGGTCACAGCCAGCAGTGTTCAAAGTTAAGCCAGGTAACACCTTGATTTCACATGTGCACTTCTGATCATATTGTCTTTTAATGTTGATATATTTATTTTGAGAGAAATTTGGATAATTTTTCAGTACCCAGTTCACAATTGAGAAGTGCTTTGGAAGAGTAATCTCACATTTAAAGTGGTGTTTTAAATAATTAATTGTTCATTTTGTTATTGTAAGTTAGAAAGGAAAAGAAAATGATTAATATTGATATATAAGTTGGATGTGGGTAGATTGGGCTATTTTTTTACATTGGGATTAATTCGAGATACAATGAGATTTGGTATGTACATGCAAATCCACCCAGCATGTTTGTTTGTTTGTCTAGTGACACTTTACAATAAGGTTCCATTAGTTAACATCAGTTAATGCGTTAACTAACAATGAGCAATACATTCATTACATATTTGTTAATGACAATTAATACAAATACAACTATTCTTTGTTAGTTCTTGTTAACTCAAGGCCATTAAATAATATTAACAGATACCACTTTTGATTTTAATAATGTATTATTAACATTTTTAACAAATTAACTTATATTAATAATAAATGTTTTAGAAGGATTTTTCAATGCTAGTTCATGTTAACTAATGCAGTTCACTAATGTTAACAAATGGAACACTGTAAAGTATTCATTCATTCATGCATTCATTCAAATATACAGAATTCTTACTGAGTGTGTTAACAGTATTTCGGGACTTTATACTAGAAATTTAAAATAAAAAAATTGTCCTACTGTGTCCTGTGTTTGCATGCCCTTCTGTCGTTTTTGCATTAAAGTAATCAACTTTATACATGTGTACATAATTCATCAAGAGCTTCTTTTAAAATAACAAAGATGTGAGAAAAGTTCTGGAAATATCTTTGTAAAATTATTTATGCTTAGGAAAAAAGTGATTGATACCCACAGGACAGAACTCATTATGTGATGCATAAATAAAAAAAAATCTTTGTGTGTGTGTGTGTGTGTGTGTGTGTGTGTGTAGTTTCATTGCCCATCAGCACTCTAATCTACATTTTGACTGCTGTGTTTGTGGCCTTGCTTTTTTTCGTCATCTTGTACAATGGCCTGCCAGTCTTACACAGGTAAACCCACTATACATTTACATTCATGCATTTATGCATCCATCCAAAATGGCATACAGTGAAATCAGTACATACATACTGTATATACAGTATTCCCTGTAAATCAATCTCATCTCATTACACTGGTATTGCTACAGGAACATTCCTATTTAGCTGTTTGTGTTTGTGCTTGTTTATTCATGTGTGTAATTCTACAATAGAAGGATCAAGTTGTGGAAGGGATCGATTCCATCGCCCATAAAGAGCAAAGTGGTGGAGGGGATGTTGAAGGTGAGTCTTCACTAACTGATCTCGGAACAATAAATTTGAGGTGAATCTGGAGTCTGATGCACAATATAATTAATATATGCTTTTATTTCAATACCTTTGTCAAATTTCTGCTTTAGTTTCTTTTTTTACTTTGTGTTAATTATTTAATTTCACTGTTTCTGGTACACAAAAGCTAACATGATGGCAAATATGCCTTTTTGATCTAAGTACAGTCTAAGTTTTATAACTAGTAATCCACTCTTCCAAATTGCACCTGGTAATATGTATTACATAATTGTTTTTTTCCATCTTTCTTGCTTTCTTTCAGAAGTCTCCCAGTGGAAGGCCAAATCTCCAGAGTGAGAAAGAGACAACCTCCATCTGTGTACTGCTGGCTGCAGACAATGTCAGTCTCTGCAAAACCAGGTAAGCTCGGAATCAAATTACAACATTTTGCAATCAAAATATGAACTGTCTCCATGAATATCAATATTTCAAATTAGCTTTTATTTTTGTGTTTTCAGTTTCAGTTTAGTTTAAGTTTTAGATATCTTTGTGATTTTGTTTGAATTTTTATTTGTTTTTATATTCTAAAGCTTTGTTTACATTTAACTTATTTTATTTCAGTTTAGTTTTAGTAATTTCAGTACTTCAACTGAATGTGTTATTAAAATATTTTATTTTAGTATTCTTATTTATATTCCAGAACTATTACTGAAAAACAAGGTTTAATAGTTTTAGTTTTGCTTTTAGTAGAAGTTTTAGTTAACACTTCTCTAAAAGAAATGTCCGTCAAACTTACTGTAAGTCACATTATGGAAGTGGGTTCAGTTTCATGCTTGTGTATCTTAAATCTCCATGTCTGACAATATTTTTCTTTTACGCTTAACTTTGTTACAGTGTCTCTTGGGAGCCGCTTTTGTCACACAGTGAAGATGCTGTTAAAATGGCAAGGTCAGTTGGATCAAACCACTTGCACGCCTATGTGGGGGAAAACGTGTGCAAAGACAAATCAGGCATGAACTTCAGCGGGCCCTATATTCTGTGCTGCGAGGAATCCTGCACACAGGACAAATTACCTGAGAGCTCTATGGACAGAGATCACACGTGCGTGTCGGGAAAGCCTGAGAGTTTTGCTCCAGTAAACGGAGGCTATGTTGTAACTCCTCCCACCGCAATGCCAGAAACTCAAAACCCCGCCCCTGTCGACAGCCCGACCAATAACCCTTCAGATGAACCCCCTGCATACACCCCCAGCCCAGATCAGGGTTGCATGGTCCTCCCTCATCCATCCGGCTACTTCACGATGCCATGTGTCATCACAGGCTAGTCAGAGCCGAGAGGATACATGATGATCGCACATTCTGGAACATGACAATCAAAGACTCAATGACTGTTAGTTTGGTTTAAAAAAGGGCCTACAGCAGGCATCCTCAAATCTGGCCCACTCCTGCAGAGTTTAGCTCTAACCCTAATCAAACACACCTGAGCATGCTAATCAGAGTCTTCAAGATCATTAGAAAATCACAGGTAGGTGAGATGGATCAGGGTTGGAGCTAAAATCTGCAGCAGATTGGCCCTCCAGGGAAAGATTTGAGGAACCCTGGCCTACAGGCTCAAAGAAGGTGCCAGAGATGGTCGTCCAGGTCTAAGCACAGTGAATGGAGCAAAGTGAATGTAGTTTAAATCTTTTGCTTTATATAAACTGTCACTTTATAAGCAATGTCTAGCAACAGATGAATGTTTCGCATGCTCATAATGAAAGGGGGTGAAAGACTCCTTGAAGCTTCAGTAGGACTTATTGAGTTGAAGCTGTTGTGCTGTGACAGTCTCACCAACAGATGGCAGTGTTGCTTTAAATGAATGTAAGAAGTTTTATCCCCCCCTTTCCCCAGTGCAAACCGTGGAAAGCAATCAACATATTAGTAGAAAATGAACTTTTGCAGTTCATTCAGTTTGACAGACATTGGCAGCCTCATTCACTAACTGTGTAGGTACGCCTATTTGTGCGCAAAATCTACTTAGGAACGTTTTCAGGTAGAAATCAGTGAGTTTATATATGAGTCAATAACCGACTGAATCCACAAACACGCAAAATAAATAAATCATGTTAAGTAAGTTGTTAGGGCAATTTTAAACAAAAACAAACGTTTGAAATGTTTTGGGAATGAAATGAAATTAAAATTACATTAATTTACTGAGATATCGCGTGTACCTAAATAGTAAAAATAGTTAGCTTTTTCCTTAATCTGGATTAAGAATGCTATTGTTTGATTCACACTAATATCATACTGCGCATGCTCTCAGGCGAGAATCCTCGAGATGTGAATGTCAAAGATATTATTATTTATGTGCTGAGGCAAAGACACAGGTTGGTCATGAGTATGCACAACCAAAAAAAAAAATGGCTTACTTATAGCTGTATCTGGTTTAGGAGAAAGTATTAAAAGAGTTTATTTTTTTATGCGATGGTGTGATTGCAAACTGTAGAGCACATGGTATTAAAGATTTAGCTGAAGCTCAAGAATGCCTCCTTGTACTCTTCTTCCACACACGCGTAATTTTAGTGTCTGTTTATATGTGTTTATCTCCGTCTCTCTCAGTGTTTCACATGTGTGTTTTTTGGCATGCTGGAGTTTATGGAGTATGTCTGTATCATCGGTTTCACACAGAGCAGATGTGCTTTATCGTGGACTAATCTACTCCACTCGGCACCTCATGTTGGCCTTGTGCGTTTGAGACAGTGTGTGTGAATATGTTTTAATTATACCAACATGAGTCACTAAAGAGTTTCTAACAGTTAATTTCATATTTCCTCCTCACTAATATGGCCTTGACCGTCACGGTCAAGAATGCACAGTTATTGCTTTTCCACAAACATGCCTGTTAAATTCTGATCGTGCTCCTGAAAGCAGATACATTCCACACAAAGACTTTAAGATCCATTGTTCAAGAACGAATGAGAAGAGCAAAACCAAGAGAGACAGAGATACAGAGGCATGAAGGGAGAGGTGGAGTTCTCGGTGGACAACATGTCCCCTTTGCTTTGTTGTAAATAAACAGGAAAGCCTTTGGAAACTATGGCCATAGGAGACCATTATGCAATCGTGGGGTCTCCATAGGAGTACTGCAATAATACAGTATATTTTTCATAATATTTTTCATGTTTTTAAATAATAATAAAGTCCTCAAAACTATGAAATAACTGAGAGAAGCATGGGAATTCAAAAAAAATACTAAATTGTCTTAATAATTGTCCTAATATTAACCCAATATTTGAACAATATTTGTTCATTCATTCAATTCAGAATGTCTTAAGTCAATACATTCTGGTCAGATCATACAGATATAATATATTCATACAAATATTAAATTATCAACACAAGAAAACACTTACCATAAAGCAGGGAGACTATCTTGTAAATACATAAAAAGATGTTTTAACCTCAACAAACCTTATCATCAGAGGAAGTCAACAAATAAAATCATCACTGCACAGCAAATAACTAACAGTAATGATGAAATCAACAACGACACAGTATGAAATAAAAAAAATGAAATACAGTAATCATAAGTAACCACATAATGTATTCATGCTGCAGTGCATTCTGGGATGCCATAAACCTTAAATAAACCACCAGCATCATGTGAAATTGTTTCACTTTTCTTAGTATGTGCTACTCAAATGTCCCGCATACTAAATAAAATATTATTGCCTTTCTCACAATTTTGACCAGAAATGCTGGTTTTCCTTTACAATCCAACTCATTAAAACATAAATTGAATCAAATCACCATGACTTTTATTCTGCTTTATTCACAGTTGAAGATAAAACTTTCAAATTCTTGATATCTTTTACCTATTTTGGAAAATCATAGAAAAGCTATCATGGTGTCATTCTCAAAGACATGACAAGGTCAAAGGTCATGATGAAGTTAAACTGTTCTGGTAAGTATTTAGTTGAAGGGACAAAAGCGAGGCACATTTAGCATTTAAAAAACACTGAAAATATGATTTTATCCCAAGCAACAACATGGGATGCTACCTCAGACACCAAGGAAAAAATATTGCCTCTGTTTGTAATCCTAACACACACTCATACATAATCAAAAGGCCTATTGTCCAACGGCTTTCTATAAAAACAAAATTTTAAGATAATCTGTCTAGCTCAGTAATCCTGCCCTCTGAGCTGACCTCTGAACTTAAGTGATCTGCTCATGGAAGACCCATTCACTAGCGGGACTGATGTCAACCAGCGAGTCAGAACCAAACTCTCTCACCCGGAAGTCCCTGAATTCTCATTTAAATGAGCATTATGTATTTAAAAAAATGACTGTACTTCTAGTGAGTAGTGAGAGAAACTTGGCAGGTTGTTTAATAAAAAAAAAAATCAGTTTATCTTGAGTTTATAACTATAATGTTTCCTCAGAGTCATTCCCACATCTCTCAAGGCTTGCTGACACTGAATGTGTAAAAATGCATTATTTTAGTTTAGAAAGGCTGTAATATTGTATGTCTTCAATATGACAGATGTCAAAGGGCTTTTTAAATCCTATCTTATAACATTCCGATAAGGTTAGCATGACTTATTACATTTATTTATTTATTTATTTATTTATTTTCTTAATATTTTCTAGAAGTCCCCATTTTTAATTCTAGTTAAACTATAGGTCTCCCACACATATCTTTTTTTTAATGTTATTTTCATGTTATTTTGTGTGTGTGTGTGTGTGTGTGTGTGTGTGTGTGCGCGATTTCCATAAAAAAATACACTACAGATTAGTTTAAGGCAACTATAAGAAAACCTACCAGGTCTTTTAACAACATTTCCAGATCATTTTATATTAGTTATACAGGTCACACTTTATTTTAAGGTCCAATTCTCACCTTTAACAAACAATTAACTATGACTTTTGCCTCAAAAAACTCCTAATTTGCTGTTTATTAATAGTTAGTAAGGTAGTTGTTAAGTTTAGGTATTGGGTAGAATTAGGAATGTAGAATATGGTCATGCAGGACATGTGCTTTATAAGCACTAATAAACGGCCAATATGTTAATAATAGTCATGCTAATAAGTTAATAGTGAGACCTGGTCCCCCCACTAAAGTGTTACCGTTATAAAAAATGAAGACATATTTGCAATTCGATTCAATTCATATATTTGTATAGCCCTTTTTCATAATACATATTTTTCAAAGCAGCATGTTGAAAATGCATGTTTCAGATGTGCAGTAAAGAAGCCAAGGTAAACTAACTAATAATATTGCAAATGTGCATTGCAAATAACATTTGGCTTAAAAATTTGTACTGCAATATACACTATACTTACAACCAAAATGTAACGTTGTGACAACGTTTGTGCTTGCTGATCACACAGAACCTAAATCATAAGTGATGGACAGCAGAATGTCAGTTGAGACGCACATCAGGGTAGCAGCTGTACAGTCTGTGAGAGCATATGAGACAAATACCATCAGTCTCAGAAGGTCTGTGGCAGGAGGTTATTTAAGGCTCAGTGTCACACAAATATGCACAGAGATAAACATACTGTACAGTACACACTCTCTCTATCACACACACACACACACACACACACACATCTGCGGAAGAACGCACATATTCACACACCCAAACCATACACAAGCTCACACACAATAGATCAGATCTTTATCTGTACCGGCAGCACACACCATCTTCCTGTTATCTTATTTAAGGTCTTGTGGCATGTGCTCATGCGTTTATGTGTATGAAAATATTTGTACATGCTTGATAAAATGGTTTGAGCTGTGTCTGACTGTACATGTCTAGTATTTAGATGTCTTTCATCCACATTCTCTGAAACCAGTTTAAAAACGTGATCATATGTGTCTGGTTTGTTTTTTCAACTCTCAACGCTAGATAAGAGAGCTTGTCTGCACTGAAAAACAATATGTTTCCTGAGATTTTTTCCAGTTCTCACCTCTAATTTAAAGTCTAATTCATGTTTTTAGTCTTATAAATCTTTATCATCCTCCTCCAAAAAGCACCAGTGACTCTATGCTATATTAGACTAAGTCTTATGAAACCATATGAAAGATCAAACAGACCGAAAGTTGCAATTTACTGAAATTTGTCATTATGATTTAAATACTTTTATCATTTAAATGTAATATGATATAATTATAAGTGTACATTTTGTACTATAAGTGTTTTGATATAAGTTTTGCTTCACACACTTGTTTTCACCACCTTTTTTAGCTGTTAGCATGATTTTCTTCAATTCCTTTCATCAATTCTTTGAATTTCACACACATTTTTAACATCAGCAGGCCTGGGCAGAGCATGACACTATCCAGAACGTGGCCTTACCGCCACTGAAAAGTGCTGTGGGTTTGTGGACAACCTGTGTGCGTCTGTTTATGTGTGTTATGCTAGCAGGCTAATGGAGGCTAAATCATGAAGAGGGAAGGTGCAAGCTCTTCTCTCTGTTATCATACATGAGATTTATCTGCTCTTAGTGCTTTAACTCTTGCAAACATGGATGCTGAGTGCCTGTACATCATGCTTTTGCAGCAATAATAATAACAAACTTCATAGCACCTTCGCTTTCGTGTGTGTTTAGAGGAAAACGAGTGCGCTAGCAGAGAGCAATATGCCTTCTCATCCTCTCTGTCTTTGGGGTGTCTTTCAGTATGTGACCTTTTATGGTTGCCAAATAATAGAGTGATTTTTATTTGCAAATATCTTTGCTTTGGCTTCAGTAATAATTGCTGGAGTAATACTGAAGCACGTAATATTTCAGTGATTGTTTTGCTCTCTCAGAGAAAATACATCTTCCTTTTGGAGTAATAAAAATGTATGAATGAAATTGTAGGAATCAAGAGAGGAAATGGATTAAATTATTTAGAATTTCCATGGTAACATTGCTTGCCTAAGCAGTAAAAGTAGAACAGAACTGACTTAAAAAGTGTTTAAAAACAAATAAGTAATTCAAAATACACATAAAATTCCTGAAAAAAAAAATAATATGGAAAATTTATTAATATTACCACAGTACATTGACTCTATTTTACAGACTTTTCTTACTTCCATTTAGAATGTCATACTGGCAAAAAAAATAAATAAATAAAATAATAATAATAATAAAAATAAAAAATCTGCAGTGTTGTTATTGTTAACTAAAACTAACTACTAAAGACTTAGAAAAATAGTTTTTGGTCATTTAAAAAAATAAAGCTGATGTAAGCTTAAGAACTTGGAAAGCTTAACAAAAAAACTTACATTTGAATAAATACATGTTAAAGTATTAAAACTGCTTTAAAAATGAGAGATGCTTTTTATTAAAATTATTATTAAATACTATATTAGTAGATAACTAGAAATAAAATACTAAATTTCAAGGTAAAAAAGATGATTTTCATCATCTTCTGGATGTTAGATACTTCTAGAATATGTAAATCTGTGTAAAATACATGCCAAAAAATGCAGATAGTTCATGTATATAGCACTATCAGTGGTTGCAATCCATTGTTAGTGAAGTAAAAGTACAGACATTTTAAAATACTGAGTGAGGTACTTAAAATAATTGCAGCTTGGAATGAAGTTTATTCCAGGATTGAGTTGAATCTTCGTGCATCAAAATGTCAAGCTCATCTAAGGTCATGCTGTACAATGTCAGCACTGAGCAGATCCTCTTTGTCGACTCTCACTGTCTCTCTCCTCCCACAGGAATGCAAGGCCGCATAATTAATTGCATTAATTCAGCACATAAATTCCAGTTATCAAGGGAGCGAGTCAGATATGAAGTGAGGGAGTGCGTCTATCTGTCCGGGTGGGCCACAGCAGAGCAGGGCACCCTCTCAACCATTCACACACAGACCAAACAAAAACAAACTGCTCGACAGGACGTTTTTGTCATTGCATAAAAGCTGGTCAAGCACAATATACTGCTACAAACATGAATGGATTATTTATTGTAGCGAGAGGTCAAAGGTCAGAAAAATTCAGTCTTCTTGTTTTTAAAACAGACCTTCAGAGATTCCCAGTCTGGTTCCAGAAAACTCAGCTGAAGAGTGTAGATCTGTCAGTGCCCATGAGAAAGAGCCTCTTGGCCGCTTTATGCTCAGTGAACAGGGGAATTTTAATCAGGATCCTTTAGTCCAGGAACATATTTGTCACCTTCCCAAAAACAAATACAAACAACACGACTCCCTAGAGTAACAACGTAATAAACTTTCCTCCCATTTCAGGCACACCAAAGACCTCCGACTGCCAGTGGAACTTCATGTGGTGATAGGGAATAAATGGACTTCTGGGACATCCCACTTTAGCATTTGCAGGGCCGTGGGACTGAACCAGGCCTGGCCTTAATTTTGTAAAGCTATGGGGTCGGTAATTTTTTAATGGAATTGAAAGAAGTCTCTTCTTTTCAACAAAGCTGCATTTATTTGATCAAAAATACAGTAAAAACAGTAATATTGTGAAATATTATTTCAATTTAAAAAGACTCTTTTCTATGTGTATATATACAGTATATGTAATAAAATGTAATTTATTCCTGTGATGCAAAGTTGAATTTTCAGTATCATTACTCCAGTCTTCACTGTCACTTTAGAAATCATTCTAATACGCTGATTTACTGCTCAAGAAACTTTTATTATTATCAATATTGAAAACAGTAATATTTTGGTGAAAACCGTGATACTTTTTTTTAGGATTTTTTTGATGAATAGAACATTTAAATGAACAGCATTTATTTGAAATAGACATACAGGTGCATCTCAATAAATTAGAATGTCGTGGAAAAGTTCATTTATTTCAGTAATTCAACTCAAATTGTGAAACTCGTGTATTAAATAAATTCAATGCACTCAGACTGAAGTAGTTAAGTCTTTGGTTCTTTTAATTGTGATGATTCAGGCTCACATTTAACAAAAACCCACGAATTCACTATCTCAACAAATTAGAATACTTCATAAGACCAATAAAAAAAAAAAACATTTTTAGTGAATTGTTGGCCTTCTGGAAAATATGTTCATTTACTGTAT
>JAFVLL020041552.1:0-50149 GCA_021397915.2 Tor tambroides | reverse complement strand
TGTAATTTATTTTAATTATTATTATTATTATTATTTTCTTAAAATCTTTTTTGAGCGTGTGCCCTGCCAATCAAGACTTTTATTTTGACACCTACGTCGCTTGACTCGCAAGGAACAGGAAGTAGCGCATGTTCTACACAAGTTTGACCCTTGTGGATGTAGAATTCATATGATTACCACAAATTAATTGTGTTTTTTTAGTTAAATGTACCTCTAAAAGCCGCAGCAATAATTCAGGTAGGTAGAATACCGCTGTATTATGAGGGATCCGTATAAAAGTCTTACGCATAATCCTGAAACACTGATTGCAAAGCCGTTGTAGCATTACAAACTGTCAGTGAAGAATATATCGCCTAAAATATGTTGTCTTTTTTTTCCATAGAAATGCACAGAATATATTAACTCAAGTGTAGATTTCAAAAATAATTTATGGATTATCTGCAGCTTTTTAAGTGTCTCTTTGTTTTAATTGTCCACAGCAGCATGAGACTGACAGCGTTGCTTTCTATGGCAGCAAAAGCTGCATTTCCACATGATTATCGCTATGGGATAAACAGACCGTGGACGATCGCAGCTCAGCGGCTGAATCCACCAGGCAAGAAAAGAAGAAAGGTGTTTGTTGAACCTATTGCAAATGAGGACTGGCATGTCGTGAGAGGAGACACAGTAAGTGAGCCTTTCTTTCTTTTATATCTGGAAAGCATTTAATATTAATCACACTTAATGGGTGAAAATTTTAGGATGAGGTCCCTATCATTTATTTGGGGGTCCTTGGCACCTAAAAGATGTAGTGGATGTTTTAACACAATTTAACCCTTAAATTCTGCAAGTTTTGTATTATTTCATAATGTGTATTTATAGAACATACCATTTAAATCTAATTCAAACTAGGTGGAGATTTTGTCTGGAAAGGACAAAGGAAAGCAGGGCAAAGTTGCTCAGGTTATTCGACGTCGAAACTGGGTCATACTCGAGGGCCTGAACACAGTAAGAGTAATGTTTTTAAATAACATTCTTGTAGTAATAATTTCACTGCAAAGCAGCACTTTTAATAGTTTCAGACACTCTTTTCCAGCATTACAGGTATATTGGCAGATCTGGAGATTACCGGGGTACTTACATCGCCAGTGAAGCCCCTCTGCTGCTGAAGGATGTTACATTAATTGATCCCACTGACAGGTGAGGATCAAACATGAAATAGATTAATAAATATAGTAGAATACAATGCACCTGACTTTTAATGCATGGATTTCTGTGTAATGTTTCTTAGGAAGCCCACAGATATCGAGTGGAGATACACTGAAGAGGGCGAGCGAGTGCGTGTTTCTGTCAGGACAGGACGGATTATTCCCAAACCAGTCTATCAGAGAAAAGATGGCATCATTCCCCAGCAGTGGAAAGGTGGAGTTTCTGAAAGCTTAAAAACAATGCATTTCTACTCAGAGTTTTAGACATTGGCTCAGTTATCAGAAATTTGAGAGTGTTTATGTACCTTACAGATGGACCCAAAGACACATCACCAGAAGACACGCTTCAGAAAACATACACACCATCTTTGAAAACGCTTGAGGAAGACGTTATGGAGAAAATGAACATTCAGGAAGATAGAAGGCCTCGTAAAAGCTACTGGTACTGAGTTACCACAGAGACCGTGTATTATGTTTGAGCTTAACAACATTAGCAAGATAATTTATCATGGAGAAATATTGTATGTGTTCTGCAGACTTTGTCAATAAACCCAACCAAATGTTTTACTCGGTTTCTTTGCTTACATGCCACAAACACATGCTAGCAGCTAAGAGACGTCTTTCAAAAACATTACAAATATTACCAACCCAACTCAGTATTCTGTCTAAACAGTAGTAGACACTGTTTATATTCTAAACAGACCGTAGAACTTCACCTAAAATTGCATTAGGCTTCTATGATAGATAGGTGAATGTTTTGCAAATGTGTTTACAACTGGTGTCTTAAGTAGTATTAAACAAATGCAGCTTGAAAACTAGCATCTTTGGCTTAGAAAAAGCAAAATATGTTCATCTATCTGTTCATCTCCCTAACAATTCCCAGTCTCTTTATGATAAAACATCCTGCATAATGTATTTTCTATCTAGAGCTTCTCGAGTAGACCTATGGGTCAATTATGTTTTTGCAAGACTGTCATATATATTGACATTAGGTTTTTTTTCAGTTGTTCGTCCGTTTATTCATTCATTGATTTATTGACACGGGTGGTCGTGTTTATTGATGACATTCCACTCCAGTCCAGTTGGTGTCAGTGTTGTCGAATCCTGTGAAACGGTGCAGCGGATGTTGAGGATATACTTCACGATGGTGGAAGAAAAAAATGTTTATGGATCTAAATGGTTAGAGAGGAACGATTAATAATTATTAACAGTTATCACTTGTTTGTTTAGACTAATATATACATGTGTTATTCGCGTTTTGCAGGGAAAATATTCATTTAAAAATTGCATTTCCAATGCAAGCGAAGCTCCTGCTGCAAGCGTTGAATTATCTGGAGGCGAATTTGTCATCGATGTTGAGATCTGACATTTATTAGATATTTACATGCATCATTTGTCCATATAAACCTATGAGTACAGTGAGATATGAGATCAGTGGAGCTGCTTTGGTGAAAGTGATGCAAAAGTAGCTCGTCAGCGATTCTTGTGTCTGATTCACTCTCTTTTGAACTGATCTGATCTGATCTGATCTGGTGGAGATGTCTCTGGTAGCGTACGACAGCAGCGACGACAGTGATCGCGATGGATCGCCGGGTTCACCTGTTCGACCTGCGGCCAAGATCGGCGGACTTTTCGCGTCTCTGCCCGCGCCGAAAAACGCGGAGATCCGATCGAGCGCAGATCAGACATCAGCTCCTCAACCTAAGAGGATGACTGTGGATCTGCCCAGACCCAAGAAACGCACAGAACCCGTTAAAATCACCGTTCCGGAAATAAAACCAGCAGAGGTGAGTTTTACAGATCCATTAATGGCAAATCATTTTACTACAACTGTTTCTGACTGATGTTGTTTTTCTCTTCTAGTCTGACTCTGATGATGACGAGCCCGTCCGAAAGAAGTCAGCTCCTCAGGTATGGGAAGAAAAACAAATATTGGAGTGAAGTCTACTTGTTTTATTTTATTTTATTTAGTTTGTTTGTTTTTGTTTTTATCTCACCAAAACAGCTGTAATTTAATTTTAAATAAATATGTTTTCCCCTTTTCTGACCCTTAGGATTTAACAGGCTATTTCTATATTTAACAAATATAAAAAAAATCTGAATTATTATCTCTAATTATATATAATAATATAATAATAATTAAAATATTTATTAAATATAAATTATTATAATTACCTATCTGATCCTTTGAATTAAATATTTATAAGATATATATATATATATATATATATATTTAGATACTTTTATATATTTAAATATTAAAAATATTATTAAATGTTAAATATCTATAATTAGATATAAATTATTTATAATTAGCTATTAAGTATGTTTACTACTGTTCCTTTATAAAGTGCAAGAGTCAGGTTTCGGGAGTAAAAATCTCATTCATTTTTCCATAGGGGAATTGAATTTTAACTTATAAACCATTAAAAACAGACCTACTGTGAGCTATGGGGTTGTTAATTGTTGGTATGTGCTTTTGCTGAAGCCATCCACCCACATTATTTAAACTTATTTTTTAAATAATTATGTGCAACAGCATAATTGCAGTTGAAAAACTACATTACCCATGATTCTGCAGAAATCTCCACCAGTCAGAGAATCACAACAAACAAATCCTTCAGCTCTCAAACTACTTAAATATTTGTATGCGTAATATGCATATTTTACAGTAAACATAAAATATATTGTTTCTATATATGTAATAAATGTTTTAAAATTAATAATTTAAATTATGTCATTCACAATGCTTCATAGGATTGTAGTTCTTTCCCTCATGAATAATAAATTCACGAGGGCATGCTGTAATGCTCGATAGGCCATTTTTCATCGTAATGTTAAAAAACGTGAATGCATAAATGGTCTCTGTGAATTTACATAATAGTAAATGAGAATATTTTCTTCCATATTCTTCCAGGGAGGTGGTGGTCTGTCCTCTATGCTCCCCCAGCCTAAGAATCTGGTGGTGAAGGAGACCGAGCGGCCCCTGTTGCCACATACCCTAACCAAACGCCCTGGGTCAGATAAGCCTAAGGCGACCCCAGCAAAACCCCAGGGTCTTTCTGGAACCAGCCCGTCCCCATCCGCCATCAAAGCGGCTGCAAAATCAGCGGCGATGCAGCTAGCCAAACAGATGGCCGCAGATGAAGAGGGAAGTGACGATGAACTCGCTCCAGAGAACTACTTTTCCCTTCCGGAAAGCTCCGCACAGCCTGCGACGTCTCAAAACCTGCATTCTCAGCAGTACGTTCCCTCTCTGCACCCTCCACCCGGTGTGGAGGACGCCCCGTTGGACTTTGTTTCTAACGCAGACAATTACAGTAGGTCAGCCGGAGCCGTGCAAGACTATGAGAGCGGAGAATATCAACATCAGTATCCTGCAAATCCACTGCCAGAGACTTCTCCACAGGTAAAACTTACCATTATGAATAAGCTTCATACACCAATGTGTTCCTTGTCATGTCAGCAGCTGATGTTTTATGCGTATGTTTGGCAGGATTACTACGGTGAGGGATATTACCAAGACCAGAACCCTGCGGCTGATGAGCAAGATGATTCAGGGTCATCTTCATTGTTCAATGATGAAGCAGTGAGTTATTTGTAGCATCTCTGTTACTCAGGGATGTGTTTGTTCTGAATCTGTATTGATTTCCATATTTTCCAAGCTGAAGTATGACCCGCATAAATAGCTTGAATATGTGGGAAAAATTAATATTGGTATTTTTAATTTCAGTTTTTTTTTTTTTTTTATAGTGCTAATATTAACATGTTGTAGTAACATATTGTAATTTAAATAATAATGAAATATCTAATAATAATAATTATTATTATTATTATTATATTATTTTTATTATACAGTACAATAGTATTATTGCAATAGTAATATATCTTTAGTAATAACATTTTTGTAATTTAAATAGTGATAAAATAAAAGTATTATTTAGAATAATAACAACATTGTTTATTTTTATTATTATTAACATTTATTATTATTATTATTACTAAATTCTCATTTTTTATTGTACAGTATACATTTATTCCACTTATAGACATAAATATTAGAATTGTAATTTTATTATTCTTTAAAATAAAATAATCATTACTGTTGGTATTTTTAATTTCTCATTTTTTTATTTTATAGTATTAACATGTTGTAATAACACATTATAATTTAAATAATAATTAAATAAATTATAATAATAATTATTAGATTATTGTTATTGTATAGTACAATAGTATTATTGCAATAGTAATATTTCTTTATTAATTTAATTTTTTAATTCAAATATTGATAAAAATAAAAGTATTATTTAGAACTATAACATTTTAATGTATTTATTATTATTACTGAATTCAAATTTTTTTATTGTATAGTATAATTTTATTATTGCAATAGTAATGTATTTCTTATATAGTGTATTCTTTGTAATATATTAATTTATGTAAGAAATATTTTGTAATTTTAATAATTAAAAATTAAATTATGATTTATTAAAATCTTGCTTTTTATTGTACATTAATAGTATTATTGCAAAAGTAATTTATTTTTTATATATTATATATTTCTTAGTAATATTTATTTATTTTTTGTAATTTAAATAATAAAACATTACGATTATTATTAAATTGTCATTTTTTAATCTTGCAGTACAGTAGTATTATTGCAATAGTAAAATATCTCTTTATTGATTTAATTATTGTAATTTAAATAAATAATAATTATTATTATTAGATGCAAAACAGATGTAAAATTCTGTGTAGCGGTGGGGCCTTTTGAGTAAGTCACGACTCAGACTCAATTATTTTTTGTGTGTGTGTGTGTTTTTTTCCAGTTTCGCCGGCTACAGGGCAAACAGAATCGTGGAAGAGAGGAAATCAAGTTCCTGGAGATCAAAGGAGACGATCAGCTGAGCGGAAATAAGCAATGGCTGACAAAGAACATGACAGCAGAGGCAGAGCCCCGCAAGTCTTTCAGCAAGGTGAGCACCTCAAGTGTCCATTTTCTGATGGCTATTTATTTGAAGGAAGATAAATGAAAGAAAATGTCTGACTTTTCCATCTTTTCCATTTTCAGAAAAAAGGAGATCAGCCAACAGGACAACAGAGACGCAAGCACCAAATCACATATCTGATTCATCAGGCCAAGGAACGCGAGCTGGAACTCAAGAACAACTGGGCTGAAAACAAGTTAACTCGACGACAAACGCAAGCCAAGTATGGATTCTAATGGACTGGATATTAAGATTTTGCGTACACCTCTACCTAATGTTGAGCAGATTTTGTCAGAGACTGCAGCCAATATAGAAACGTGATTTTTTTGCCAGCTTTTAGAGATGTAATACCAGTTCGTATTGTTTCAGAAAGGAGCAGAAGACTTTAAAGCACTATTGGCTGCTATTATAATGTTTAAGATGGCTCCCAGTTGTCTACCTAATATTATCTTTCCATTTGAACTACATTGGGTTTTGGGTCTCTTGTAACATAATAGTAGCTATGTAGGTTCACATGATTTATTTGTTTATTAAACGATTGGGATGTCATGACTTGGGAAGGTCTTGTCTTCCACACTGCCATCGTGAGCAGTGGCATATATAAAAATAATGACTGAAAATGTGAAAGAAACTGGAAACACTTTACAATAAGGTTCTCTATGTTAACATTAGTTACTGCGACGTGTTAGGATTTTTTTATAGTGTTTATTAATTCAGTCAGTGTTTAGAAATATTGTTTATTGTTAGTTAAAAATGCATTAATGTATACAAAATTAATGTTAATGTATACAATCTTATTGTAAAGTGTTGCAAAAAAAAAAAGTGTTTTGAGTAAATCTTCCCATCCTTTTAGCTGCTTGTTTTCATATGAATGTTGATTCTTAATTGTAGAACCATGAATAAAGTATAACAATTTCACTGCAACTGTAGAAGATATACAAAAATGTTCATTTTGTGTGTGAAAACACTTTTATGTGTGAAATAGTTCCTATATCACTGCCAGAAATAAAAATACATAAACCTAAACAAAATAAGGTTTCTTTACAATATAATTTGACATTTTGCAGAAGTTGCAGAAGATTAAAGGGAGTTTAATGTTAAGTGCATTAAAAAAATATATATATATCTCAAAATGTAGGAATGAGTTAAAGACAAAACATTACACTGAACAATGATTTAATGTTAATTGAATTTGGGTGTTCTACTTAACTTTAAACAATTGAAAATGCTAAAAATGTCTTGAAAACTTGCTTGAATATGAATGTCACACAGATTTTTAGCCAGTTTAAATGAGTTGGACTAGTAGTAAATAAACCCAGCCGTTCTTGGAGGATGGCACTTTTTTTTTTTTATTTAAAAAAAAAAGATTTTGAATCTTCAGGACAGACAGAAATGAGCCTGAAAAACAGACCACACAAAAAGAAATAAATAAAAATCATTTTATTTTGTACAAATTCCTTGTGCATATTCTCCAAGTTGTTTCCTGCATTTTTAGCAAAGAAGACACTATTCTGAATCCGATTGCTCTTGCTTTTCCTGTTTCTTCATAAGCAGCCGTTGACTGGGCTCCACAAACGGTACCACAGACATGGGCACCTTTATCATGTCCACTCCATTCACCTGAGAGAAGGGGAAAAAAAACCATTCAGATAGCAGATTCTGCAAGCAATGACTGAATTATATGAGAGCATTTGAGCTAAATTACCATAAAAGTGTATTATAAAGTCAATGTACTTACTGTGACATTACACCAGTACTCTCCAGGCCCTGTGATTGGTTCTTCTGGAAGAGTCAAGGCATGTGTCGGCACAACCACACCGAGCTGTGGACAGAAATACAATAAATGGTAAAAAACAAAGAAAAACTGCACTGGATTGTGTGAACAATGTAGGTGTGCATTACTTTTGCATTCAGAGGGGAAAATGCATTTTATGTTCCTGAAAATTAAATTTCAAACTTCTAATGTTCTGGAAATGTATACTTTTTTTTTTTTAGTATCTTACCCGTCTCAGAAACTGTCTGCAAACAATCTCTTTAGTGAGCGCGTACTGAATTGAAGTGTGCATGGCAACTTCAAGCTGAGTTTTCTTTAAGTATTCAACCGTCTGTAACATGAACACAAAGACTAAATAAAGAAGCTCATGTGGAAACCGACATCAAAATATAAAACGTAATTTTGTACACTCTTAAAATTAAAGGTGCTTCACGATGCCATAGAAGAACCTTTTTGTCTAAATGGTTCCATAAAGAACCTTTAACATCTGAAGAAACTTTCTGTTTCACAAAAGGTTCTTTGTGGCGAAAGAAGGTTCTTCAGATTATAAAAAGGTAAGCAAGAGATGGTTCTTTAAAGAACCTTTTGAAGCACCTTTATTTTTAAGAGTGTAGTCAAACACTCAATTGCTTAGACATGTATTAATGTTTTATAGTCACTAGCTGTCCTGTGCGTGTCTGGACTCTGTCCTCTGGCCGTCCCTCCCGAAGTAGCTACAGGAAAACAAAGCAAAATATGAACACTTGAAATAATGGTAATGATGTTAAAGTTCACCAAAATGTTAAAATTTGCTTAAAAAAAAAAAAAAAATGTACTCAACCTCAGGCCATCCAAGTTTTTTTATTGGAACAAATTTGGAGAAACATTGCATCACTTGCTCACTCCACTGCAGTGAATGGGTGCCGTCAAAATGAGAGTCCAAACAGCTGATAAAAACATCACAATAATCCACACCACTCCAGTCTATCGAGTTGCATGCTTGTAAGTAACAAATTCAGCATTAAGATGTTTTTAACTTCAATCCGTTTTTCACTTCACAAGATATTAATTGATGGACTGGAGTGGTGTAGATTAATTGTGGATTATTGTGATGATTTTATCAGATGTCTGGACTCTCATTCTGACGGCACCCATTCACTGCAGAGGATCCATTGGTGAGCAAGCGACATAATGATAAATTTCTCCAAATCTGTTCTGATGAAGAAACAAACTCATCTATATCTTGTATGGCCAGAGGGTGAGAAAATTTTCATTTTTTGGGAGAACTATTCCTTTAATGACAAACAAATTGATTTGAAGATGAAACTAACCCTTATTTCCTCTGCAAACATGTCTTTATTTTCTTGTGAAGGATAGACAGCCAGACCTTGGGGTAGCAGTTTATTGCGGCCCAATGATTTTTTCACAAAAACTGTGTCGCCTCGTCCACCAAGCTCTGTAAAATAAACATTTACATCAAAAATCTGAGATTTGAAATCATATTTAACAATTTTTCGTAAGGTAAGAGCACTCACTGGGCACCGTCTGAGTGAGGATGAGCTCCATTTTGTCCTGGGGTTTGTGTTTTGTGTCCTCAACCAAGCGGTACACCCTGTGTCGTCGGGGATGTAGTCTGGGTGGCTTTTGATAAAGGAACCTTCCAACAGCGTTCAACAATAACTGTGTTCTGGAATAAGATTAAATTAAAAATTGCTTAGAAAATATCAAAAGGTGTACATGCATTTTCACCTCAACTCCAGCACCAAAGCCATTTAATTGAAGCCAGATCCGCATTCTGTATTAAATATGTGCATGCAAAAACTAGTTTATCTGTGTTGAGTCATCAAACATAAAGAGTTTATAAAAAAAATCTTATTTGCAACTGGGCAAGACGACGTCACAATAATAATAAACAGAAATCATGCATTCTTAACTGTAAAACAGCACTATGATATCTGCCATTGTGTTTTCAGTCTAGATCAGTTTTTTTCTGCCGCTTACCTTGCATGCTGTTTGTGACAGATTCTGTATTCGACTCAAGGAAGAGTTTAGATTTGTAAGATTCCAGCAGCTTTGAAGGACAAACCTTGATGATGCGACCGCCCACATGATTACTCTAGACTTTACGATAGAAGATTAATGAATTTATTTACTTGGAAAAATTAATCATAGCCACCAACCAACGCACAGAATAAACGCTCTGTCAAAATTCACATATATTTCTGCACGTCCGTCTCACAAACTGTCATTGCACTCAACCACATGAAATGGGATGTTAAAGGACCCCTAGAAGGGTGGTTGTTTATTTTGCCTGACAAAATATATCAGAACGTCAATTTGTTTAACGAGTTGAATTTGTACTAACTTGCATATAGCAATATAGTAAAACACGCTTGTTTTCCAACTTGCTGTATTATATTAAAAACAAATATTTATAACGATAATCATATAATTAGACACCTAAGTAACTCGATTTCAAAATAAAAGACCTTGGCCTTGCTCAATAAAAGTCTCTTTTATGCCGGCTACATGTATTTCCTATGAAACATATTTGACGTGGTTTTGATTTTCAGCTTTTTTTTTTACCTTCATGGACCACAACCTGTGTAATGGGTAAGTTTAAAAATGCTTTATTGATTTGTAAAGAATATAAACCAATGAAAAACTGGCTACGCATCAAAATCTTATAAAACATGTAAAATGGCAGACTACTCATACAAAACAAATAGAGAATGTATAAAATGTATTCACATGCACTGATTCATTTTCACTATCTTAAGTATTATTTTAAAAATAATTTTGGTAAACAAGAGTGTAAAAAACAGCAGGGAAAAGACCCAGCAAATTGTATAAAATTATAGGCAATGTAATATGCAATGCAGTTTACATTTCAATACACTTTAGTGGCATATGATGGAATCATATGACAAAATACAAACAAATACAAACAACAGAGGTCTTGTAAAAATGACATTGAGAGAACACTCAGAAATTCTTTTCAGAAACGTGAAAAAGAAATATCAGTAAAACTGCAAATTGGACTGTTAGTAATGGCCGTCTTTCACAAAATGTTCATTGCCATTTCACAAAATATATGGTATCAAATGAATAAATAATAATTTGTACTAATCTTGCACATTATGAAAGTTTAAAGAAAGGGGCTTTAGATTATCAGTGACAGCTGTATTTTGACAATAAAATCTGTGGGTGCGTAGTTTATTGAACTAAACTTTCTTATTTCGTTTGTCATGTAAAGAACTGTAATACACTCTCTCTATATTACTATTTTTATAATACCAGCCTATAAACTACCAGGGCTTAACTGAATTATTAAGACAGTTCTGCAGTTAAACTATGATGTTTACTGTACCATAACAATAAAAAACAAATAATTACAATTAGCCCTTAAAGGTACATTTTCAGATCTGTCTGGCTAATGACAATTATTGATGTTTCTCACCATGCACATCCTACACTAAGCATCATTGTGATGAGTTAGTATCAAGATTTAACAGCTAGTCCTTTAAAACTCAGTTCAAGGAGAAAGCAGTGATACTTCAAAGTTTCTCCTGATCTGAAAGATAACTGACTGGTGGCATGATATCGTAGCCCCTAATACTGAAACAAATGACCGGGGTAAAACATTAACAATCAAGTTTACAACATCATTTCACCCAGTAACACATTATGATCAGGTATAATACAGTTATTTATGATGATGGAATAAAAATGTGATTACATTTTAAAATAGTTGATTGTATATTTATGATTTCAGCTAATTTATAAGCATAGTACAGGCTATAAGGACCATTTTGAGTTGGGAAACCAACAAGTGTCTATAAGACGCAATATATGGTTTTATTTCCAAACAACCTATTGCAAAGCATTGCTCATCTTGAAGCAATAGTTCTCTCAAAAATGCAAATTTGCTGAGTATTTACTCACTCTCAGTTCATTGCTCATCTTAGATATAGATGAGTTTGTTTCTTCATCAGAACAGATTTGGAGAAATGTAGCATTACATCACTTGCTCACCAATGGAGTGAATGGGTGCCGTCAGAATGAGAGTCCAAACAGCTGATAAAAACATCTCTATAATCCACACCACTTCAGTCCATCAATTACCATCTTGTGGAGTGAAAAACTGCATGTTTGTAAGAAACAAATCCATCATTAAGGTGTTTGAACTCTTAACTTTTGCTTCTGACCAAAATACAGGTCCATAATTCATAATAATGCTTCCTCCAGTGCAAAAAAAAAAAAATCCATCTCATGTAGTCCTCTCATATCAAAATCCACTGACATATTTTTGTTTTGGACTGTTATTGCTTGTAAACTGTGCTTGATTTGTGCATATTTCTCTCCTGATTCATATTATGGACATTATGGATTATTTGTGGATCACTGTGATGATTTTATGAGCCGTTTGGACTCTCATTCTGACAGCGAACAAGTGATGTTATGCTAATTTTCCTAATCTGCTCTGATGAAGAAACAAACTCATCTTGGATGGCCTGAGGCGGAGTACATTTTCAGCAGATTTTCATTTTTGGGTGAACTACTCCTTTAACACAAATCCCATCTCCACTCGTATGCATATATGCTAATAAATGTTCACAAAAGCTTTCAGAAAGGAGGTAGAAATAAAATGTTGCCTTGAGCATGGTTGCTCTACAATCACAAAAGTAACAGAAGGCAATGTAACGAGGGCACAGATTCAGTTTTTGATGTCAGAAGGCTGGAGGAAATGGCCTTGCTGTGTTTCCTGTGCCAGGATTTCTCAGTGTGTGAGAAAATCTGACCTTTGTGTGGTTGCTTCCTTAGCAAACATTTATGCTAAGGCAATTGGCTCTTGTGGAAAAGTTTAGTTAACTTAAAGTACTGTATAAATGTGTGTTCACATAAACATACTTAGGATTAACATTACAAAGCAAAGGTTTGTATATTCCCCAAAAGCACATGTGTAGCAAATAAATGAGAAAGGCTATTATGTGAATGTAAATGCAGAATATTGAAAACTACTGTATCACTGTGATCAATCTGTAGCTATGAAGGTGACTTGACCACACAACTGTATCTCCTAAGAAAAGCGAATAGGCAGTAATTTGGCGAATTAGCTAAAAAAAAGCAGTGCCCACATGTAATAGGATCATGAGTATTACAATGCAAAGAAGGCCTCAAAACTTATTTTCCCGACATATTAGGTCCATGTGCCAGTACAGTCGATCGATAACACTGGAGGGTAATACTGGTATAGTAATAATAGCAATATAGCGCTTAATTCTGTTCAAGTTTAAAATGCCTTACATGTTCAAATCAAAAAGACAGAAATGTACAATTCATCTTGTTTTTGTCTGTGGAATTATTCGAAATGCTGCTTCTTTGACTCCTCCTCGCACACAAACACACATACATTTTGGAGTGCTATCTGGTACAATCATAAGCCATCTCTGACATGTCTTCATACTCTTCAGCATGTGCAGGGCAGAGTTGTAGTGTTTGACCCACCTAGCTGCCCCACTGCCATTAGCAGAATGTCTTTCTTTTCTTTATAAAAGCGCAGCTCTCGTCCTGCCAGACGGGCCTCTTCCAGCTCGCGCTCGGTGGCGGCCATCTCTCGATTGATGGTACCGGATAAAGCATGTTCTCGGCTGACCCAATCGGCGGCCATTTGTGTACGCATGTCATCGTCTAGCGCTCGGTGGGAGTAATGAGCAAGCACTTCCTGTTTACAAAAAAGGCTGATTGTTATACACACCATAGACAGGTGTATGAAACACATTAATGGGCCAAATAAATATTTACAAGAAACTAACAAGGGAATAATAATGAATACAAAAGAAAAATAATTAAATATATATTAAACGAGTTATTTTGTGCCAAAATGCAATCATATTTTAATTTTCATTAACATTTTTCCAGTGTTATTTTACTAGCACTGACATAGTATTATAGGTATTTTATTAATATTTTGAATTCATTTTAGTTTTATCTTTTCCATTTACATTTTAGTTCATTTTAGTTTCTATGCTACCTCTTTCTTTTTATTTCACTGTGACTGAGTCGGACAAGTTTGTGAACTCAAAATAGTTGTTGACGTGTAAACGGGCAATCGTCAGAATAGTTTTAATGAATAGAATTTTTGAAGTGAGGAGGAAGTTTTGAGATTTGAAAGTTACAGCATGTTTTACATAGTACAGTAAACTATTTTATTTTAAAAGATTAAGGTACATACTGTATAGCTCTTTAAAGGGATACTCCACCCCAAAAATGAAAATTTTGTCAATATTCACTTACCCCCATGTCGTTCCAAACCCGTAAAAGCTTCGTTCGTCTTCGGAACACAATTTAAGATATTTTGGATGAAAACCGGGAGGCTGTTCGACTGCCCATTGACTGCATAGTAAATTGCACTGTCAAGCATGGGCGTAAATCCCGGGGGGGACGGAGGGGACATGTCCCCCCCCATCCGAGGGTTGCCCCCCCCCACCACCCACCACCCCCCCCAAATCATTAAAAAAGCGCACTGTCTATTGTGAAAATATATATGTATGTATACCTAAAATAATTGTGTTAGTAGAAAAAAAATGCATTTAGAAACAGTTGAGTTCCCCCTCCCCTTCCTCACAGTGGTTTGGTCCACTGCCTGCTTTCCCAGTTAATCTCACCTGCGCTACACACATACACGTCAGGTCTGTGGCTCAGTTCATTAGTGGTTGTTGAACTCCAGTAAGTAGGGTATTTTATTCACTTTAAATAAAGCGATTATCTTTAATGTAGTTGATTCTGATTCATTAATAAATTAGTTGTGGCAAAAATGCTGATTACCGATGTAATTTTCTATGAATCTGCTATATAGCGATTAAAATGTTACTTATCTAGTTAACGTTAGCTTGTTTACAATAGCTTGTTGCATAGTGCACTGCAACTAACACGCCAAAGCCGTTTCCAATGTATTGTTTTATTTGTGGCGACTTGGCATAATGTTAACATTAACAGCCACAATTAGCCACCCATCCTTGACATTCAGGTCCTGTGTCACACACAGTCACGCACATACCGGTGACAATTTAGTGACTTTAGTGAAATTTAGGCACTATATTTATCGAATTTGAGACCCCTTTTGGCCACAAAAGGTGCACAGCTTTCATTCAGTTGGAAAAAGTCGTTTCCTCAGCATCTATTTTGTGCAGTGCGCGCGGTGGATAAGCTAAACATTTAGTTTACTAACTCTCCGAGTTCAGTAAATGTTGGCAACAGATTCGACGCAGATTCAGATTTCGATTCAATTTCGAATTGAACTGAATATTCAGTAACTTCACTGTAACACACTGTTCTGTCACCAAATTCAGTTCACACATCACAAGTACAAAACAGAATTTAAGCATCGGTCACTGTTACTGACTGAGTGCACGAACATGAACATAGTACATGTCATGCACATTTGTTGGCGGAGGCAGTGCACTACATTGGAAAATAACCACCACTCTTTAATGTAGATGTGTGGTGACTTTGTCAGAGACAATGTTGCAGTATAAATCAGGAAAAAATTGTTAACATGTAGTATCATGGATAGTGTTTATAGACTGCATGGTAAACCTATGAAACTAACGCATATTGTTTAGCTGTGCATTTACTAAATGAGCACTGTGCTACGTCCGAACTGACCCCACTGTATTTTTTTTGTATAATCAATTCTGTTCTTAACTTTCTTAATTTTAAATAAATTTTTAAACCTTTTTTTTAATTCCTTGTTTTTATTGTGATTATTTTTTATGATTATTTTACTTTCTTTTTTGTAAAGCACTTTGAATTACCATTGTGTATGAAATGTGCTATATAAATAAACTTGCCTTGCCGTGCAGTGTCATAGACTAGATAAAATGACAGAGAAAAGGAAAATGGACATAAGATCATTTTTTAGTGCACCTAAACGCCAAGTACAAAAAGTTCACATATTAAGGCAATTTTTTTTATTGATTATTAATTGAATTTATGTTGATGGCTTGACTGTAAACAACATAACAAACATTGCAATAAATAGTTTTGAAGAAAAATCTGCTTTTTCATTAAACCAGAGAAAAACTTTGAAAATAACCATAATGACGCAGTTTCCATGCTACAGTAATGATAGAAGCAAAGTTTTCCACTGTGTTGACATATCTTTATAAGTACAATTTGACTGTATTATTTGTGTCCCCCTTCAAAAATTGCTCGTGAGAAATTTTATGTTTATTGTCCCCCCCTACTGTAAAATGAAATTTACGCCCATGCTGTCAAGGTCCATAAAAGTATGAAAAACATCGTCAAAATAGTCCATCTGCCATCAGTGGTTCAATCTGAATTTTATGAAGTGACGAGAATACTTTTTGTACACAAAGAAAATAAAAATAACGATATTTATTCAACAATTCGTCTCCTCTCTGTCTCTCTCTGTCAGCGTAGCGCCATTTTGAAAAGCATCCGGTGGATGCAAAGTGCGTACGCTCTTCTCTATCATCAGTAACGCATGGATACGAATTGTACGTTAACTTACGCTGATTTGAACGGAAACAGCGTATCCATGCATTACTGACGACAGAGAATAGCGTACACACTTTGCGTCCATTGGATGCTTTTCAAAATGGTGCTACGCTGACACAGAGAGACAGAGAGGAGACGAATTGTTGAATAAATGTTATTTTTATTTTCTTTGCGTACAAAAAGTATTCTCATCGCTTCATAAAATTCAGATTGAACCACTGATGGCAGATGGACTATTTTGACGATGTTTTTCATACTTTTATGGACCTTGACAGTGCAATTTACTATGCAGTCAATGGGACAATCACAAGCCTTCCGGTTTTCATCCAAAATATCTTAAATTGTGTTCCGAGGACAAACGAAGCTCTTACGGGTTTGGAACGACATGGGGGTAAGTGATTAATGACAGAATTTTCATTTTGGGGTGGAGTATCCCTTTAACACTACTGAAAATAGAATATTTGTCTTCACCTGACGAGAGCATTGCCTTTCTCTCATGGCTTTCAGACTACCATTCCAATGGAGAAGCTGGAAAACTGTCATCAGTTCCTAAGAAAAAGGTTAAAAATTAAAATCCACATGTACAGTTACTCATAACTTTTCATATAGTCCAATAATGATCTCACTTACCTGGAACTCTAGCATAGATTTCCCCTTATTAGACTCTAACATGAACCGAAAAGCACCAATGCCTGTACTAGGGTTATCAGCTTCTTCTCTGTTTCCCTGCAGTAAATACAAATGAGTAAAGGTCAACAATGTCAACAATCCACTATTGTTCAAACTTTCTGGGTTTGATTTGAAAGAAATTAGTACTTTTATTCAGCAGGGATGCATTAAATTGATAAGAAGTGATAGTAAAGGCATTTATATTTTTACAAAGCTTAAAAGCTCCAGTGCCAATTCATTGTAACTGCATGGAAAAGATCAATCAGCATTTTGTGTTCCACAGAAGAAATAAAAGAGTAAATGAAGCTAGAACTTTCATTATTTGGGTGAACTATCACTTTAACTGGAAAAAATCCATTCAAAAACTGAGAGAACTCACATTAAAAGTTGCTAGAGCCTCACACACACTCTTCTCTATGAACTCATCTGTGATGCGTCGAGATGGATGCTCATTGAAAACAGAATTCATTAGGGCAATTTTGGCCGCACTCCGTCTTGCTTCAGCTTTGGTCGGGCAGAACTGAGAAGATCAAAGATGCTATTTAACCACACTGTAATCGAATCCTGAAGATGCTCACAGAATTAATTTCCAAGAGATCCTCAAGAGAAAACATTAGGCAGAAAATATGCAGACACAGATTGCAACTAAAACACAATTATTTATTTTCTGAAGATCTGAAGTTCCAAGACAAATGCATTGGAAAACGTAAAGAAAATATTGCTTGCCTGAAAACTCCCAAAGCAACTTCCCCCGGGGAGACTGACGTAGCAGACGTAAGGGGGGTTATTGGACGGGACCATCTCATAGACGACAAGAGCCCCGTTCCTTAGATCAGCACCTCGTGACTGCTTCATCTGCCAGAACTCCTGCAAGGCCTCCACGACATTCACTAAGGGAATAAGACCATCATATCAGAGTATACAACACCATTCTAGTAT
Source organism: Tor tambroides (assembly GCA_021397915.2). NCBI lineage: Eukaryota > Metazoa > Chordata > Actinopteri > Cypriniformes > Cyprinidae > Tor > Tor tambroides. Next base: position 32,087 of record JAFVLL020041552.1, on the reverse strand, counting down.
ATTTTAAGACTCATGAGTTCAAATGTGGCTTGAAACACCAGCAGTCACATTTCACATATCATCAAACACCTGATATCATACACTAATTCTTCAGTTTTGTTAACTGTATTCAAGTTCAAGAAACTTAAAAAAGCCCCTGTGGCGAAAATCAAGTTTTTAACTTCAAATGTTTAAACGTCTGGTGTTGTTAATATGCCTAATGGGATAGTTCACCCAAAAATGAAAATTCTGTCATCATTTACTCACCCTCACTTTGTTCCAAACCTGTATGAGCTTCTTTCTTCTCTTTGAATGCAAAAGAAGATATTTTGAAGAATGTTGGTTACCAGACAGTTGCTGGTTGCCATTGACCTCCATAGTATTTTTTTCAAACTATGGAAGACAATGGATATCTTGAACACAAAAAAAGATTTTCTTTTGTGTTCAACAGAAGAAAGCAACTCATACAGATTTGGAACAATCTAATGAACAATACTTTTACAAAACAAGTTCATAAATTTATCTTTCACTATGACTGTGTCAGTAAACAATGAAAAGCACATGCTCATTGAATAGCTGATTTAAAGGAAGCTTGTTGTTGTGGAATTGCTTGGATACTAGTTTAGGAAATAAGGGTGGTGTATTTGGACGGGAGTATTGTGAAAATCATCACAACACTCAAGCACAAATATATAAACGTCTTTCTTCTGCAAATGAAAGCTAAGCTTCTTGGAGGCTGCATTCAGAGGGTCTGAGGTGTCTCGGAGGTAGATTAAAACACTTAGACTGCCTCTAAAGAACATTGGCAACAGTCTTTCCGAAAATAATCCATTTAATGTAATTAGGTCAGCATGTCAGGAGGCTCAATCTGAGTGCTCCAATGGAATGTTTAAACACACCTATGGTGTTGCAAAATGCTGTCTAGTTAGGCAGATATGAAGAACATGTTTGGTACTTCATATAATTCTTTAATATTTCTTGGTAATATATGGACAATCAAAAGAAAACTATATGTTCCAAGAATTTTTTTTTTTTTGCTCTGTGACGTTATTTTCATAACAATTAACCACACTGCCTTTCCTGTTTATTGTTCTCGATTACTCTCATCTTAATTTAAATTAATTGAAATAATATTATATAATTTATAATAAATGCAAAAATCTTAATGGTTCTAAATATAGGCTTACGTTTATGCAAAATGTTTTTTTTTTCCTTTTCATTTTGGAATGAATTGAGATTCAAAACTCCTACTGCTGAGAGACCGCCAGAAGTTAGGTTCTTGGAGAGGTAAGATTAATTAAATTCCCTTAGTTTAAGCTAATTTGTGTGAAGTTTCAATACACATTTCTGAATGTGTTTGTTTGAAATGTCTTGCATGTCTTACTTTTTTTTTGTCCAGATCTAGTTTATTAAATAATTCAAAAATACATTAAAAATGCAATTCATACAGAGGATGAGAATCTCTACTATGATTATAAAGTTTTTAATTTCTGAATTGAAAGTCATATTTTGAAGGGCTTAATGTCAATGTCTGGGTGGTGTAAATATATACAGATAGACAGAGAGAAAGAGATAGATAGATAGATAGATAGATAGATAGATTCTAAAGTATTACAATATTAAATATCATTTGTAATTTTTAAGAAAGGGTAAGTTAATTTCAGGTCAAATTAAGTAACCCCAAGAAAACTTGATACTCATTCAAAAACTAATTTGTGAAAATAAAGATTTGAACTCTCACGTGTTTAATGTGCATGTGATATTTTATTTTACTTGTTATGTGATGCTTAAATTACTTTTTAAATACTGACATTTTGATAGTGATTAACTAAAAAACCTCAGATGTATAAACTTGAATATAAGAACCAATTTGAATACAGATGTTTACATTTGTAAGCACTTTTTACATTTTAATTGTTTTCAAAAAATGATCATTGTTTATCATTGACCCTCATGCTCTCATTTCCAAAACATCTCCATGTTCACCCCACATACCCCTGCCGTATCCTTGCGTGTGTTTGGCAAAGCTCCGGACCACCGCGTCCACTGCCTCTCTCAGAACCGCCGGATTGGTGGGATTGGACAGACCCAGACCCGCTGACATGTCCACCGAACCGAACCCGCTGCCCATGATACCGGACCCGAGGCTGTGGAGCTGGAGGGGCGGCGGTGGTGGCGGCGGCCCCGGGGAGGCAGACACCGAGACGTGGGAACCCTGAGCCGAAGAAAGAGTGCCGGTTACACCGGGCCGTAGGGACCGGAGAGTCCCGGTGGCGCTCGCTCCGTATCCGATACCGGGCTGTAAGCGCTGATGGCGAAGAGACTCCATTGTCTCGAAAAGTGATGCAAAAGAAACCAACACAAAGGGAACGACCGCTAGAAACGATTGCAAAGCCGATTAAAGATGCATATGACAAACATAAAACTGTTTCTCGAAGGTATGAGCTTTGTTAAGCTGATTGGGCAAAATATTATTTACTGTTTGGGGCGTAAAACTGCCATAGGGAGGAAAAAGGAGCAGCATATGCTTGTGTTTGACCAATAGATGGATTCACGCTGTGTGACGTGGCACGTCCGGCCAACCCTTCCCAATGCACAAATCTCCGTTACCAAATCAATCTAAACATCGCCGTTTTCAAATATTTGCTGTAGCCTACATGTTTATGCACATTTGTGTAAATAAAGTCCTCTTTTACAAATCTCACACGAACAAAGATACTGAAACAGAAATCTAGAGCCACTGACTGAGAACAACTACTAAACATGGTTGACAAGTTCAAGATGGTACTGCTTACATGCTGGGATATTTTCTTAAGGCAAGAGACCACAGATGAATAGATAAAAATATTAACTAATTGATATCACCATACTTCCCCAGCTGATTAATCACCGCATATAAAGACAGTTTTTTTGTAGGCCTGCTATACATTTTGTAAAAAGTTGTTTGAATGTGCAATTGCTGCATTATCAAATTAAAAATGTACTAATTTGCATAATCTTACATAATAATAAAAAAATCCGAAATTTTGATGTCTGATAAAGGTCTTGAAATGTCATTGTTTTATAGAAATAAAGAGTTGCACTTTTTCTAGAGTTCAAAGCATATAAGCATGGATAAAACAAATTGTTTCATTTTGTTGAAGGATATGGAAGAGATTTTGGATATGTATTTTTACCGATCCATAAATCAGAAAATACTGTCAACAGCCAAAAATAGTGAATAAATGTTCACCATTTTGAGAAAACTGCCTTTAAAGAAATGTATTATAAATGTAGATGCAAACAGATGCAATAGATGTGTAATAAAATAAACACTTGAATGTGTTTTTTGGATGTTTTCTTTCCACTATAGTCTGAAAGAAGAAGTGTTACGAAGGAAAAATAGCTTAAAATCTTGAAAAAAAATTTATGACCAGTGCACTAAATAGAAAAAAAAGAAAATGTGTTTTTGCCTAGTGTCTTATATGATATGCAACAACAGCCTACAACTTCAGATATTCAGCTGTTGAGTCTGGTTGCAGTAACAAAATGTGCCATGATAATACTATGTTGTTATTGTTTTGTCAAGTATTTTGGAATACCACTGGAGTTGGAGGAGTGACCTATGAATTATTATTAATTTGTTTTTGATTGTTATAGTTGTTAAATGACAGCTCTGGCATCATCTGAATCAGCAGGTTCTCTCTCTTTTTAATTTGATGTTTATTATACATGTTTATACATGTATAATATACAACCTCTGTGACAATAGTACTCTTTGTACTTGATGTAAATTTGCACTGACCACATGTTTATATGATCCATTACAAATGAGTCAGTTGCTTCCTTCTACAATCTTTTATGTTTCTCTGTTTAAGCTTGTGAGTGTGTTGCCATTTTTTCTTTCATTCCCGTTGGAGCACTACTGATGAAAATTAGCGTTGAGCTAAAGTCTCAAGGGTGATCATATGTCTACCATCTCCTTCTGCATGGTTTATAACAAGCCACTCTTTGCTGTCAGAGAAGTAAGATTGAAATATAAAACTGGCAAGAGCTCTGGAAAGTTCACTGAAAGTATGCACAAAAAAAAAAAAAAACAGCACAAAGCACTTGAAATGAGCTGCGGTGATTACGCATCAGTCTGTGGTTCCTCAATGATTCAGTTGCCTGCATTGAAAAAATTCCCTCTGTAATGGCAGTAGAACATTCTGGAAGTCTTATGGTCACCATATGCTAAAAAGGAGCACTACTGCCTGAGGAGGCCTGGCTGAATGTTGCTTATGAGTAGAAGATCCAGACATAATACAATATACAGAACAAATAATATAATAGCAAATGTTTTTGACAGTACACAGTGACCCCAAAAAGTATTCGGACACTAGCTGCACCTAAAACCTTTATTAGTTTAATTACATAACGAGAAAATATCAACCACTGGTCTTCTAAAAACAAATTATGCTACCTCTAGCTCATCACTAGGCCTATAACTTCATGTATAATTTTGCAATGAAGTTACTTATTTATACTTATGCATGCCTACACAAAACAAGCCCTACATATAAAAGAACACAGATTTTACAGAACCTTATTTAATGGTATTGCATTATACAGGTGCAGGTCTCAAAAAATTTGAATATCGTGAAAAAGTTCATTTTTTTCTGTAACTTATTTCAAAAACTGAAACTTTCATATATTCTAGATTCATTACATGTAAAGTAAAACATTTCCAAAAGTTTTTTTTTGTTTTAATTTTGATGATTAGAGCTTATAGCTCATGAAAGTCAAAAATCCAGTATCTTAAAATATTAGAATATTTCCTAAGATCAATCAAAAAAAAGGATTTGCAAAACAGAAAAGTTCAAGTTCTTTAAAGTATGTTCATTTATGCACTCAACACTTGGTCGGGACTCCTTTAGTACAAAAATTTCAACATCAGTGAGGTGTGGCACGGAGGCGATCAGCCTGTGGCACTGCTGAGGCACTATTGAGCCTTATCTCTATTGTTGGATCGACTTTCTCATCTTTCTCTTCAAAATATCTCAGATTCCATATGGGTTCAGGTCAGGCATGTTGGCTGGCCAATCAAGCACAGTAATATCATGGTCAGCAAAGCACTTGGAAGTGGTTTTGGCACTGTGGGCAGGTGCTAAAGTCCTGCTGGAAAAGGAAATCAGCATCTCCATAAAGCTTGTCAGCAGATGGAAGCATAAAGTGCTCCAAAATCTCCTGGTAGGCGGCTGCATTGACTTTGGACTTGATAAAACGCAATGGACCAACACCAGCAGATGTCACGGCACCCCAAATCATCCCTGACTTCAGAAACTTCACACTGGACTTCAATCAGCTTGGATTCTGTGCATCTCCAGGCTTCCTCCAGACCTTGATTTCCAAATGAAATTCAGAATTTACTTTTAGGACTTTGGACCACTGAACAACAGTCAAGTTCTTTTTCTCTTTAACCCAAGTAAGATGCTTCTGACATTGTTTCTGTTTCAGAAGTGGCTTGCTAGCCCTTTTCATGAAGCGTGGTTACTCTTGATGCACTGACTCCAGCTTCAGTCCACTCCTTTTGAAGCTCTTCCAAGTGTTTGAATCGGCTTTGCTTGACAGTATTCTCAAGCTTGCAGTCATCCCTGCTGCTTGTGAACCTTTTCCTACCCAAATTCTTCCTTCCAGTCAACTTTCCATTTAATATGCTTTGATACAGCACTCCAGCACTGTGAACAGCCACCCCTTTCAGTAATGACCTTCTGTGACTTACCCTCTTTGTGAAAGGTGTCAATGATCCTTTTCTGGATCATTGCCAAGTCAGCAGTCTTCCCCATTATTGTGGTTTCAAAGAACAAGAGATACAAAGAATTTATACTGTAGGGATGGCCATTTAATGAAACTCACACGTGTGAGCTGTAAGCTCTAATCATCAAAATTAAAACAAAAAAACTTTTGAAATGTTTTACTTTACATGTAATGAATCTAGAGTATATGAAAGTTTCAGTTTTTGAAATAAGTTACGGAAAACAATGAAATTTTTCACAGTATTCTAATTTTTTTAGATGCACCTGTATATTAGCCTTCAATTTCACTAAAACATTTGTTTGTGAAAGGTGTAATGACCAGGAGATGCTAGCCTGTATTTTGTACGCTTGGAAACAATGAATCATTTTGTTCAAGATACAAGTGGCGTCATTGGTATGGAAATACCTTTATATTGCCAAAACATTGGTAACATAAAAAAAAAAAAACAATGAAAAGGTAAAAAAGCAAATTATTTACAAACTGATTCAATTGATTCTGAATTCCAATCATTTTGTTTCTCCCATGGCACAGCAGACTGCCACTTTGTATCAAAACGCAACATATTTTGTCTCAGTCAGTTATCGACTGTTATGAAATTACCTAGAGGACTTCAGTAATACCAAAGGGGACTTTGGTAATAGGCCTACTCAGTTGCTGTAATATTCTTGAACTGTTTTGTACATTGTCATGGACTGTTTTTCCTAGCGGAAGCTTTAAGATGATATAGGTTCAATTTAATCTTAAACTCCACCCCTGATTACCTGTCAGGTTTTTGCGGTAATGACTTACCGATTACACTATCCCTTAAATATGAAACACATATACACAGCTTTCTGCTGTTCCATAAGCGCCACCTGCTGTCAGACAGTGAATTCACATTTCCAGTCAGCCGTTTTTGCTCAAACCAATGCAAAAATCAAACCGAATTTTTATGTACTGTTGTAAATGTTAACCGGTTGATAGAAAATAAAGTTAAATGTGCATTCTAAAAATTAAAACAATTCGGATAATAAGGTATCTAGAATTATTACCAGAGCAGATAAAATACTTATAATCATTTTGACTCATATCCTTTTTCGGTAACACTTTAGAATACTGTTCCATCATTAATGAATAACTACACAAGAACACATGAGTAACGCAATATTAGCACTCTAGTAACTATTAGTAACTAACAAGAAACTCTGATTAATGAATTCAGGGGCACAGTTTTTAGTCAGGTAGTTCACTATTAGCTAATCAGTAACTATTATTTTTTCATACCTCCCTAAGAACTACCGCATACAGGTTCATAATTAATATGAATAATATAATGTATAATTAATTCTAAAGTAAAGGTCATGGTAACCCACTAGTAATGACTCAAGTATTGCCAAATTCTTCAGAAGGAATTACTAATTATTTGGATCAGTATTCTAAAGTGAAGATCATGATAACTCCCTAGTAACGACTGAAGTCATTGTAAGCTTTTGAGAGTGTTGTAAAGCATTGGATAGTAATTATTCAGGTGTTACTGCATCCTTCTGAAGGAATTACTATTTTTTTGGATCAGTATTCTAAAGTGAAGATCGTGATAACTCCCTAGTAATTGCTGAAGTCATTGTAAACTTTTAAGGTTTTGTAAGGTTTTGGTTAGTAATTCATTTAGCTACATTTGGTAACACTTAAATCATTACTAGTGGGTTACTGTGATCTTCACTTTAGAATACTGATCCAAATAATTAGTAATTTCTTCAGAAGGATGTAGTAACACTTGAGTCATTACTATCCAAAACCTTACATATATCTCAAAAGCTTAAAATGACGTCAGTCAATATTGGGGAGTTACCATGATCTTCACTTTAGAATACTGATCTAAGTAATTAGTTGTTCCTTTAGAATGATTTGGTTATACTTGAGTCATACTAGTGGGTTACCATGATATTCATTTTAGAATTAATTATTCATTATGCATAATTCACATTAATTATGAACCTGTATACAGTAGTTCCTAGGAATTCTCCAGGATATATGAAAAAAATAATAGTTATTGATTAGCTAATAGTGAACTACCAGTTTCAACTGAGCTACTTACTAAATCATTAATCAAAGTTTCTTGTTAGGTAATGGTAGTTACTACAATGTTAATAGTGCATTAGTCATTTGTTCCTGTGTAATTATTCATTAACAAAGGATCAGTATTCTAAAGTGTTACCCCTTTTTCTTAAAAATGGTTTCAAATTTTAAATGTGAGGTTTATCATTTCATAAAACTTAACAACTGATTTTGGGGGCAGGGTGGTTGTTAAACACTTTGTTAAAATAGGGGCCCCCTGGAAAAAAGGTTGGGAACCACTGGGTTAAAGTATGTTGTTTGATGCTTCCTTTATATAATACAGCAATGTTTTATACATCTCTATTTGCTTTAGCTATGTGTTAATTACAAAAGAACATATTGCAACACAAGAGCAGTGTTTATTTAGGCCGGTCCAGCTGTAGCAGACATGCATTCGGGAAGTCCCAACAGATTTAGCTCTTGTTGTGTAGACGTGTCATTAGACTGCTGGAGGAGAACATGTCTTGTCCCTATATATAGGGAGTTAATGCATGTTGTTGGGAGTCTTTACTTCCCCTCAAGTCAACGATAAGACAGCACTTCACGTTTGATTGACACTTTCACCTGCCTTTGTCAGTCACAGCTGAAATCAGCTGTCTGTCTGCCCGACACGACGCTTTATTCCCATTGGCTGCTTAGTGTTTGAGCGGAACTGTATCAGAGTCCCATTGGAGAGAAACGCAAACTCAGAATTCCGAAGTTCGCGAGACGGATCGCGCGTGGTGAAATTAAACGATTGCAGACGGAATAACGCGTGCGCAACTCGTCTGAGGCCGTTTTAAGCACGGTAAGCGTTTTCCTGTATATAATCTGGAATGAGTAGGTAAGGATCATTATTTCATGCGGAAGAGGGTTGAGTTCATTGTGCATGGCGTGTGGTCTTGCTGAACGCTGAATTGGCTACCGTACACAATGTAAATACGCAACCTACGCTGTGCATCATCATTATGACAGCGCGCTACTGAATTAAATATGTCCATTTAAACGCGATAAACAATAGGCCAGGAATGCAACGAGGCCGTCCGACCATTTTTGGTCACATTTGAGTGTGGCTTTATAGACTGCAGCAGTCTCTTGTGTATTGTTCGTGGGTTGTGTTTGCCTGTTGGTATATAATAGCTGTAATCGTTATCTTGTTGATTACATCGTTTCTCTCTAATTAATAAATCAGGTAAACAGTGCGTCAGTGTGGATTATATAACAAGTGCGCTTAGGTTCACTGATTCTTGAGGAATGCAACAAAAAACCTGTACAAATTATGTTTATGCATTGATATGCATTGTTGTTTTGTGGACCTGTTCATTTTAAGATGTATTTACCTATCCTTGTGTTTAGGCTTCCTCCATTTTCTCACAAAATGTGTTTTTCCTTGCCTCCATCACTCACTGTGTCATCACTGTCAGATACAAACACAATGTGTCAAATATGTAATATAAATATTGACAAATCTAGCATTAGCTTGAATGAATGAATGAACTGATACTGTAGCTCAACTACATCTTTTGAATTGTTACCACAGTAAGATTGAAAATCTTACAATGTTGACTAAATGAAATTTTGCACATCACACAGGTAATAAAATAGCCATTAGTAGTCATTTTGTGTTTTAAATGTTTCAAATGTTGCTTGCCACACTTAAAAGTGATACAGCTGTGAAAAGGTAGAGACCATTTTTAAACCTTTAACATCTTGCTGTCAGGATATAGTAGTGTTTCTTTGAAAGATGCTTATTTAGGTTTTACTTGAATTGAATATATGTTATAATCAATATGAATTATTGAGTTATGAGTCTCTGAAGACAGGTGGGTTTAGGGATTATTGATAATGCGGTGTCATTAGCTGTAACAAAATGGCACATTTGTATCCACTGATTAATTTCAAAGTGTAAATATGTTAAAGTTATTGGATATGTTGACTGTGTTATTGCAAAATCAAAATTGGTATAATCAGTAGAACATTACTTTCTGCAGAGTGTAAGTGGAATTATGAAATCAGTGCAATACTTGCAACAATATTAATGTATGCTATCACTTATTGGGCTGAATGTGATGGCCAGTGCAGAACAGTAGATAATGGTAATAAACTAATGCTTCTGCTTGTGGTTATCTTCATTATGTAGGTGCTGTGCAGAGCCACAAGAGGGCCATGTCTGATAACAGCACCGGCAGCACCGGGTCATCCAGTAATAGCTGGACTCTGCTCTCTCCGGAGGTTTGCAAAACATATTATCAGAATGCTTGTGTTAGTGATAATGCCTCATTTGTATGAATGAATCAGATGTAGTGTAGTAATGAATCAGTTTTTTTTGCATTTTTGATTTTTAGGAGGCTGCTGCAGACCCCACAGCACCAGTGGATGATGGGACAGAGAGTATTGGAGATGCACCCAGTCTTTCAGAGGAAATAGCAGGTTATAAACCTAATTGCTCCTTAATACTACTTTTTAATTACTAGTAAGTATCAGTACTTTTTTTGGAATTGGGGCAAAAAAGTCAAATAAATGAAGTTTTGTTTGCACTATCATTCAAACGTTTGGGGTCAGTAGGATTTAAAAAATATGTATATTTTTAAAAAATATCAATTTCAAATAAATACTGTTCTTTTGAACCTTCTATTTATCAAAGAATTCTGAAAAAAGTGTCACGGTTTCCAAAAAAATAAGCAGCACAGGAATTATATTATAAGAAAATAGTTACTGTTTTTACTGTATTTTTGGTCAAAGAAATACAGTCTTGGTGAGCATAAAAGACATAAAAACAAAAAAATTGTACCAACCCCAAACTTTTGAATGGTAGTGTATATTAATATGCTACTTATAGAAACTGTTGAACTAAACAGCATCATCTCTATTGTTGTAACACTAATTTGTAGATTTTGTATTATTTCAGGAAGCTCTTTGGAGGTGAGGTCACATGACCCTGAAACTCCAATGGTGGAGACTGTTTTGTCAGAGGAGGGTCACCAGGTCAGTGCATCACTGTCGGTATGTACAGCGCATGACGTTCAGTTATCATTCTCTGTCACTGTATTTGATTTGCACACTTTGTTCACACTGTGCACAAGTCTTTAAATTCAACCTGAATCAGAATTTTAACATTTTGCAAGTGATTAAGTCTGCTTCATTTGTTCAGATGTCAATTCATGCATGTCAAAAAAAGAACTTAAAATAACTTAAATACAATATCTATGTAAATATTTTAATGTGATTTTAAAACTCTTTTTCTCTGTTTATCTACTGATCCTACTAAAAGTGGTGCCTGTCATATGAATTTGAAGTGCCGATTGACTGTTTCTTGATACTTCCTAAAAGACTAACAATTGTATGTTGTCCTGTATCCAGATTTGCCAAGAAACGTCCCCAGATTTCTTTGAGGAAATGGCAGCGTCTGGTCATACCGATGTTGAGCTTGATCCTGAGATCCATGCTCCTGTCATCCATGACACAATCACTAGTTCTCCCCCTGACAGTGACCTTCTGGGTGCTGTTCCCTTCAGCATCGCTACAGAATCAGCCTTCCAGTTTTCAGAGGAGTCAGTCCTTGATGAACCCACTGAAGAAGACATTGCTGATATCTTCCCTGGCCAGCATGTTCCAGTCCAAGAAAGCCCCACCTCTGAACCAGAGCCCAAAATCACCTCCACCCCCGAACCATTCAGAGAAATAAGCTCTTCTTCAGATGTCCCTGTTGTTAAAGCAGACATAAGTGCCATCCCTGTGCTTGATATTCATGCTGATGTACATCCTGCACCTGAAACCCCGCCTCTGGCCCCGCCCTCTGAGACTGACACAGGATTTGGTTCCACAGTAGAAAGCCCTGCCCCTGACAGCCCTTATCCAGAAACCATTGGTTCGGTTGAAACTGAGGAGGAGCCTACTTTTGAGAAAGAAGACATAGAGCTGCCAGAGAAATTACCAGATGTAATCAGAGAGCCAGGTATGATGATTACATTTACATTTACATTTATGCATTTAGCAGACGCTTTTATCCAAAGTGACTTACAGTGCATTCAGGCTATACATATTTTTTTTTATCAGTATGTAGATAAAAAAATCAGTTTTTATCAGTACTGTTTTTATCAGTATGATGATGTTCAAAAAATGTTTATGTAATAACTATGCACGAAACTCATTTTCATTATATTTAGTCTTTATGTTGTTTATATATATTTTAAATATTAGTAATAATAATAATATGATATATTGTATATAGTTAGTATAATAATTAGTTATAATTATATATATATATATTTACTTTTGTTAATTTTTGTTTATGATATTTAGTCTTAATTTTGTGTGTTACTGGTGTTATAATATAATTATATATTATGTATTAAATTGATTTTTATATATATATAATACACACACACACACACACATATATTTATATATATATATATATATATATATATATATATATATATTTATAAAATATGTGTGTGCTTTATATATAAATCCAGACTATATACATATATTGTATTATTTATATTTAATATATTTAAACTTTATATATTCATTATTTATATATTTAATATATTTATAACAAATATGATAATTATTTAGCATTATGTATTTCAATAATGAATTTCACTGAGTTTGAGTAAATGTTACATAGTTTTAATATATTAAAAATGTTGTAGAGTTTTTTTTTTTTTTTCTTCCACTATTAATCCAATTTCTACCAACTTTTACCATATTTCTGCTTATCTCATTTCTCCTTTTTTTTTTTTTTTCTATAATGTTCAGAATCTCTCGGTGCTGAATTTTCAGCGGGTTCCTCAGCAGAAGATGATGGTCTGAGGCTCCGACATGTGCAACCTACCATACTGCTGAAGCGAAGCTCAGATGAGGAGGAAGAGGAAGAGGAGGAGTTCAATCTGCCAGCAAGGAAAGAGGAGAAACAAGGTTTCTCTTTGAATCAGCTGATAGTGGGAGCTTTGGTCCTGCTCTGTGTTGGATCATTCTTTTTCTCCGGTAAGTTTTGTGTGACATTGATACAAATCTAAAAAGTCACAAATGTAAATCACACTCCGTAATTGGTCCTATAAAACAAATGTCATATGACATCACACATAACATCGGTTGTGCATAATTCATATTTAGCCGATAGTTATTAGTACATGCCTCATTATACGATAAAGACCATTCATTTCCCATTTTCAGTGGTTGCATTCATGTTGTTATGCCTCCAGGTTCTGTGGTTGACCTGTCTGATGGTAGGTTCATAGTTTGAGCTAGGTGGCAGTATATGCTTGTGTTTGAGATAGAAGTTGCCCTTCAGTGCTGATGGCAGAGTTTGTTCCCATCGCATATTCAAACATTAACAAATGAGTGGGAAAAAAAAGGTACATTAACCTGAGGGCAGCCTCTATCATCAGCCTGTATCATCGCTGCGGATGCACTGCTTTACCAAGGGGCTTATCAGCTGGTTGCTTCTATACATCCCTGTAAAGTTGAAGTGTATAATTTCTTTGCCACATTTTGTCAAACACTCTTCCAGTGCTCAAACACACAGGAAGCTTTCCAAACTTACAATTTGTTCAGGCCACTCAAACAAACAGACTGCAGTTTGGTGTCACTTGGGACAAGAAATTACACACTTCATCTTTTTTAGTTGTTTAGTTTCAGTAGTGGCTGCCTCACCCTGAAATGGCTTAATGCTGAGATTCTGCTGACATGTTTTTGTAGAGAATGCCAGGGTTACTAAACCAAAAGGCAACTTGTTTAGGTTTTTGTGTAAAACTGTCATATTAAAAGTTTGGTGTCAGTAAGATTTTTTCATATTTTTGAAAGATATCTCTTAAGGTCTTTATGTCTTTTAAGGTGTTTATTTGATGAAAAATACAGTAAAAACAGTAATATTGTGATTTAAAATTGTTTAATTTAAAACTGTTTTCTATTGTAATATATGTGACCTTGGACCACAAAACCAGTCATAAGGGTCAATTTTTTGAAATTGAGATTTATACATCATCTGAAAGCTGAATAAATAAGCTTTCCATTGATGCATGGTTTAAGTATTAAAAAAAAAAAATCAAAATATTGAGAAAATCGCCTTTAAAGTTGTCCAAATGAAGTTCTTAGCAATCCATATTACTAATCAAAAATTAAGTTTTGATATATTTACGGTAGGAAATTTACAAAATATCTTCATGGAACATGATCTTTACATAATATCATAATGATTTTTGGCATAAAAGAAAAATCGATAATTTTGACCCATACAATGTATTTTTGGCTATTGCTACAGATATACCCCAGCGACTTAAGACTGGTTTTGTGCTCCAGGGTCACATATTTAAAATGTATTCCTGTACTGGCAAAGCTGAATTTTCAGCATCATTTCTTCAGTTTTCAGTCACATGATCCTTCAGAATTGATCTGATATGCTGATTTGGTGCTTAAGAGACATTTCTTATATTGTCATTCTTAAACAGCTGTGCTGCTTTATATTTTTGTGATGGAAAAAAAATCTGGATTGTTTGAAAGTTCAAAAGATCACCATTTATTTGGAATAGAATTTTTTTGTGACATAAATACTTTTATGGTCACTTTTGATTTTAATGAAGGCATCTTTGCGCAATAAATGTATTCATTTCTTTAAAAAAAAAAAAAGATCTTACTGACCCCAAACTTTTGAGTGCGTTACAGAAAGACCTTGTTCATATAATCCAGACACAACATACCTGTGAAAAACAATCTAACTCCAGAAATGTGTGAATGCTGTTGCATAAAATACACTGACTTTTACTTGCAGCATTTGAGTTTTTGACACTCTAACAGTTTTGCAATTCACTTCATCTTGTCTGTGAAATCACAAAGAGCATTACAAATCTATTTTCTCTCCCTTAGATGATTTTGACGGTATGGAATTAAGTGACCAGGTTTGTATATTGCTTTATTTTATGGCTTTGCTCTGTTTCATTATTGACAAGCATGTACAAGTTGATGACTTTTGTCTGTTTCTAGGAACTTCTTGATAAACTTGCTCAAGAGAATAAACAAATAAATATATTAGAGGCTCAGATTGAGGTTAGTCCACAGTTCATCTTTTCTCTAACTTTGACCACATGACAGTAACTAAATCATAGTATTAATAGCAAAACACTTCACTGAATGCAGTTTTCCACTTAATGGCCTTGTTGCAATGTCTACAGAGTATTTCAGCAAATTATTTTCAGATGTTGAACTCCTTAGGATATGGTCTTTCTTTGTCATTGATCAGTCACAGAAAGAAGAGTTGGACCGGGCTCTGAAAATGGCAGCAGATATGCATAGCACTGAGAAGGGAGCGCTGGAAATTGAGAACACTAAATTGAAAGAACAACTGTCTGAACTGCCTGGTTTAAAAGAAGAACTACAGACGCTGAGAGCGAGAGTTGCTGAGCTCACAAAGCTTACCGGTATGATGAGAGAGTGGGAATGTCACATGAACAGTATTTGACTTTTAAAACTCAGCATTTAAATTTGGATGTATTTGGATAGGCTATGTACATTTAACAGCCAAAAGATTTAACAAGATGAGAGTGAGGTTGTTAGCTTTTTTGTTTGCTTTTACCCTACTGTTCAAAAGTTTGTGATTGGTAAAGTATTTTTAAAAATGAATGCTTTTATTCAGCAAGGACACATTAAATTGATAAAAAAAAAAAACACTAAAGACATCTATAATGGTACTAATTATTGACATTTCAAATAAATGCTGTTCTTTTGAACTTTATAAGAATGCTGAAAAAAATCATAGTTTCACAAAAATGTGAAGCTGTTTTCAGCATTGAAAATAATAAAAATGTTTCCTGAGCACCAGATCAGCATATTAGAATGATTTCTGAAGGATCATGTGAAGCTGAAGACTGGAGTAATGGCTGCTGAAAATTCAGCTTTGACATCACAGGAATA
The DNA here is from genome assembly GCA_021397915.2 of Tor tambroides. NCBI lineage: Eukaryota > Metazoa > Chordata > Actinopteri > Cypriniformes > Cyprinidae > Tor > Tor tambroides. The sequence goes on along the minus strand of JAFVLL020041552.1, from coordinate 16,346 downwards.
AATGCATTAATACATTTTTTTTTTATTTTGACTTGTAATAATATTTCATAATATATATTACTGCTTTAACTGTATTATTGATCAAATAAATGCAGCAAGTGAGCATAATAGTCTTTTTCACAAACATAAAAAAACAAATCTCACCAGTAATAAACTTTTGAATGGTAAATGTATTTATATGCACAGTAAATCTTTATTTGCTAATCAGCTGATTAAAGAATTTTTTTAGTTTTTTGGTCAACGTTGAATATTTAATTGTGATTGCTAATGGCTTTTTTTTACATTTAGATTACCTTTCTGTCATATAACCCTGACTGGAAGTTTATCTAGTTGAATGTAATCTTTAACAAATTTATAAAATAAGTGTCTTCTTTTTACAATCCTACATATATATATTTGGCCAACACTGCAATGTATTCTACTATTTGTTTTTCTCCTTCAGTTCAAGAAGATCTTCCACAACAGCTCCCCGACTCTGGCCCATCTTCCACTGGTGAGTCTAGTCCAGAAGTAACTGAGAAACACTGGGATAAAAAAGAAGAACTCAAGCGGCAGAAAACTCTTTTGGAGGAAAGCCGGAAGAGGCTGGAGGGAATGAAGAAACAGGGCTGGAACAAGCAGGGTTTGAGGGAGAGCTTGGTGGAGATGCAGAAGAGACTCTCAAAACAGGTGGATCAGCTGGGCAAGCGGGAAGAGTGGAAGAGGAAACACCAAGAGCACAAAGGAGAAAAGAAGGAATGGGGCAGAAAGAAAGAACACTGGAAGAAGGACGAGGTGGAAAGGGGAAAAGAGTGGAAGCATGGTAAGGACAAACAGGAAGACCATTTCAAGAAGTACAAAGAAGAGTGGGACCACAAGAAGGATGAGAGAAGGCAAGAGAGGGAAAAGAGACAGAAGGAAAGACCTTGGGAGGCCAAACCTTCTAAGCATCACCATCACCACCACCATCATCATCACCACCATGAGCAAGCAGACTTCTGGAAACACCAAGAAGAGAAGCTCAGGAGGAACCGACATCCTGCCGAAGGCTGCCATGGCGTACCCAACTGCGCTGATGCAGAGGGACTTGTTCCAGTAAAGCTTGTAGAGTTTCAGGACCTTCTTGAGGTCTACCTAAGCAAACTAGTTGGTGTTCCACAGGAAAGCAAGGAGTCTCTCCGCCACCTCACTGCTCAGTTCTTCAGCGGTGGTGTTTTTGCCCACGACAGAATGCTCTTCAGCGAGTTCGCCGAGGATGTTGCGGATATCCTGGAAGATCTGGCAGATGGTCTAGAAGACAAACAGCATGACAGTGATTCCCTCGAAGAAGAGATGGAGGAATTTGAGAAAGAGGCTCTGCTACAGTTCGCCGCCCCTTTGGCGTAATTGGTGCTGCCCCCCACCACAGAAACTCGGTTGAACGGATGTAAAAATACACCAAGTGAAGGAAAGCAAAAAGAAACAATCTTACCTGTTACTTTCCCCGGTCTTTACGGACTGTAGATGTAGTTTAATTCATAGTGTGTGAGGAGTTTCTCCCTTTGGAGTCTTGTCATTAGTGAAGTCCCACATGTGCGTTGGGTGTTTTGTTGTAAGCTACCTCCGTTAGTCCTGTTCTTCAACGCCAGACCCTTTGACTCTTGCTTGCTGTGTAAAGTGTCAGTCATTTCAAGCATTAAGTGTTGCCACATGAATGAAACTGCTTCACTTGCTGATGGATCAATCACCTAGTACATAAGGAGTTGTGAACGAGATTAACACTAAACTGGGTAAGTGCAATGAGATCGGTGGAGAATGTCCCTTTATAGTTGTCTAAATGCCCAAAATTGACGATGTAGATTGTCAGAACTTTTCAGCAGATTTTTTAATTTAATTTTTATTATTAAAATCCTGGTTTCTTTGCACCTACCCCATGATTTTGCTTACTAAGCTGGTGTCAAACTGGTTTCTTTTTAAGTTTTGTTACCGCCAGAGGTTTTAGAGGTCATTGTGAACGTTCGTTTTTTTTTCGGTTTCTACCCCAACTCAAGATCTGCTCACGCTTAATGTAATGTTCAAAAAAATAAAATCTTTGAATGATTTTTTTTCCTTCTAGGAATTTGATATGTTAGCTTATGTGCCTTTACGAGTGAGCACAGAATGTTGGTACTGAAATCAACTCAAAACCACATTGAACGAAAATAGAGAAAGTTTCAATAATGGTTTTGTTTGCACTATGGTGATGTGGACATTTATTTATATCCTCTTTCTAGGAAAACAGCCATTGTAGTGAATCATCAAGATCATGTGATTATAGCTGTGTTATTGTTTTGTTGCACTCTTTTGGGATGAACTATTGAATTTAGCCCTTTTCTTGTCTAATTTGTAAATACGAAGAAAAAGTTATTTAATGGAACTCATAATTTAAGTTATAATATGGCACAATGCTATTTAATGTGAAAGACAATTTAATACCATTTCAAAAGAAAGGTAATACAAGACCAAATGCCACAATGTATCAATATAAACAATTTTTGATGATTATTAAAATGATGTACCATTGCCATGAGAATTCCTCTTTATTTTACAACTGACACATCAGAAATTGGTGATTCCTTGAGGATGTCTAGTCTCATTTACTCAATACTTCACCTTGAACATTTTTGTTCCATATTCTGTATAAAAGCACATTCAGTTCTGACCTCTGAAACTGATCTGTAGGAGACATAATAGTGAGGTCTTTTGTATTTATTCCATCATGTCAGTTGATGCTGAGTAAGTTTTGACAGCGTTATCAGATGAAGTTTTCCTGATGACAGATGTTTGGATTGACAACATTTAGGAAACCTGATAGGTGTAGAGTAATCAACCTTCATGTGTTAGGTTATGCTTTGAAATAATCACAAACAAATATAAATAGTTCATTTTCTCAGTACTGAAAACCACAATGCGGGGTTAATGGCATTAATCTGTGGGATATAACGCATATTTTGTCCTCTGGATTACTATAAATGCATTGTGAGTGTGTGTGTTTGAAAGAGAACCTAAACTACTTTACTATGGAAACATTGAAGCAGGAGATAAGAACATCCTGACTTGTGAAATGGAGCAGTGGGCGTGATTTTGGTTTTCCGCTGAGTTTGACCATCAGATGAAGAGAATATAAGGTGAGATGTGATCACTTACACACCACTCCAGTCAGAACATCATTCCTTGGCTCAGGTAAGCATATGATATTTTTCTGTTTTCTGCTGAATCTCATTTTTGCCCTTAAAGTGTTAGTTCAGCCACAAATGTACATTGTCATTATTTTACTTACCCTCTTGTTCATCTTTCTGGCATGGTGGTGACCACACGTGTTCTTGATCCTCATCCACTTTCACTGTATGGAAAAAGAAGCTTAGACATTGTGCTAAATATCTCTAAGTCATGATTATAAGTTAATGGTTCAGAATCTTCATTTCTGAGTGAAATACTTTTATACCACATGATGGGTTTTTGACCCCTGAAAAGCACTAATCTGTCAATTGCTTTTTTTGTTTTCTAGCCACCTAACTATCCTACTCCCACAGTCATGGAATCTGCCATTAACGTGCTTGTCTCCCAGTTCAAGACTTGTGCAGGGAAGGATGGCTCTGCGAACACTCTGAGCAAAGAAGAGTTTCAGAGCCTGGTCACATCCCAGCTACCAAACTTTGTAAAGGTAAGCCTTTTGAGTTATTACAGTATATCCTATGGTTTGTCAGCTTCATATCTATATTCCTCAATCCAGGTCTACATTTAGAACCCATTAAGTTGTTTAGGAAATCATCTGCTTTAAAGAATAAGAAATCTTAAAAAACTATAATGTAATGTTAAGAACTTTTTTTTAAAATCTCCACAGAACCATAAAACCAACTCAAAATGGTTCTTAATAAGAAGAGGTGTGTCTGCTGACTCTCAGGTGCTGCAAAGAACCTCTGTTTTTAAGAGCTTACAGCTACAATAAATGGTTGTCTTCTACAGCATGCTAAATTTTTATTATAGAATTTACTGTGGAATATTTTTAATTGTATTTTTTTTTTTTTATCTGTGACCTTTAATAACAATATTCAGAAAATGAAATTGAAGATCATTTATTTAAATAAATAAATAATGGCCTTGTTTCCAGTGCTTAATTAGTATTCTGAGAAAAATGAACCAAAAAGGATGATAATGCTGAATTTTACTATAGAATTATTTTAAATGTATTTCTTATTCTGTGACCTTTAATCGCACTATTTAGATAAATTAAAGATCATTCTAATGCATAATAAGTAATAGCCTGTTTACAGTGTTTGATTAGTACTAATGCTGAATTTTACTATCGAATTATTTAATCTGAGACGTCATTAATAATATAATATTTAGACAATTAAATTAAGGATAAATAATAATAAAGGCCTTATTTACAGTTTTTGTTTAGTAGGTTCTGTGTTCTGAGAACGAATCCAAAAGGATAAGAGCACCATTTCAGAGGTCTGGTGTGAGTTATTAGTTAACCACATCCCAGTCCTCTAAAGAATTCCTTGTGAGTCACGTGTTTGTGATTTTGTAGAGGAAATTACACAAATCCTTCCTATGCTAAAACTCTAAAGTCAGAGACAGACCTTATACTGCTAGTGAGCATGAAAACAAACTGGCTGCTTTCAGCATGTTTACATCCAAACCAGATCACTGAGGCTGGATACAATAGAAAATGCCACATCAGAGCATTTTCTGTTTGGCCCATCCAGAACAGGAACTCCCCCCAAACCAATAGGTCAGCAGAAAGGAATGCGCAGTACCAGTGACTACCACTAGATGGAGACACTATCATTGCAAGTGTGTATAAATGCCTGTCCATCTTGTCTTCTCTCACAGAATGCCTCTGACCCAGCCACCATTGATCAGCTCATGAAGTCATTGGACGAGAATAACGACGGAGAGCTGACGTTCCTGGAGTTCTGGCAGCTGATTGGCAGTGTGGCGAACCAACATGGCGGCTTTAGCCAATAAAGAACCCTGAAGTATTAGTCAACTTGAAGAAAATCACTCTAATTTTACCTTGTGACTTTCTTATGTAATTATAACATTGCGCAGTAAATGATTGTCCAAAGCAGGTGATGGCAAATAAAAGAAAGCGTTGTTTTATTCTCCAGGTAATCTTGCCTTGCCTCTTTATTGACCATGTCGTATAAGATTCTCTGCACACCCTCTCCAATCTCTCCCATTCTTTTGTGTAGACAGTATAACGCATCTGATTTAATAGCATCATTTTATGGTAACCCAACACCACCCTGAGGCCCTCTACTATCCGATTACACAGCAGCTTAGTTTTAGATCTTAACGATTTCAGCTCCAGACAGCAGTCAGTTACAAGACATCCTTATTGACATATTCAATCTCCCACACAATGTGAAGTAGGTGCAGCCAGTCACCTTGCTTACAGGTGTGGCTTGGGGGAAGGGAGTTAGTCTCTTTTGGATAATAAGGGAGATTTAGATCTTATTTGCAAGTGCAAATATATTAAACTCAACACAAAAATTCAGAAGAATTTTGAATTGCCTAAAGAGCATTGGTTATCAATGTTAAATCATCTTGAGAGATGCATTGAGATTTTAATTTTTAAACCCATCGTACTGGTTTGATGAGGTGGCAACAGGGGTCTGAGAGTTTAAATCTTGCTGAACCGGTCACTGTTCCTGTGGGGTGTTTACAAAAACATTTTTATGCAACAAAACTATATTTATGATCAAGTCGTAGGTGAACTTTGTAGCATAATCAGAGCTGTGAGGCATGACCATAGTCCACACAAAGCGACGCCAGTCAGTACAAAAAAACACTTTACATAGGCGGTGTCTCTTGTAAACACAGATAATCATAGTAAAGCGCGGGCACTGGGATATGATTCATTAGCCTATATGTCTCCCCTGAGGCCTGTTAAATGCTGTCTGAAGATTTATCGCAATACAATGCATTCCTGTTAGCAAGAATTCTGGTGAAATTAATTCCTGGGGTGTTAAAAATACAAACAAATAAAGCATTTTCTCAATATTGCATGTTTAGTGCATACCAGTGTCAGAATTGTATTTAAAAAATTTATTAGGGACCATTATTTGCCCCCTGGAGTTGATTTTCAGATTTTTTATTTTTAATCCTTATTTTCAATCCATATATAAATATGAAGAGTGTCATTTTCATGGCACACACTTGAATTTAATTAATTGAAAAAAAAAATCAAAAAGCATTATCTGGAATTGATTTTCAGATTTTTTTTTTTTTGAATCCTTATTTTCTATCCATATATAAATATGAAGAGTGTCATTTTCATGGCACACACTTGAATTTAATTAATTTAAAAAAAAATAATCAAAAAGCAATATCACAACACAATCAGTGGCAGTGCTGTTTATTTAGAAAACTAAGCAAATAATTGGTTGTCGCTATGTTTAGATGTACACCTCTTTACCATTATGGAAGATTTTTATCCAGCTAACCTCTCATTTCTCTCTCTCTCTCTCTCTGTATGTGTGTGTTTTATTTTATTTTTTAGCTGCCAGCTAGAAACCACCTACGATGTTTCAGAGGCACTGAATTAATCACTTTATATGACTATAATGCTTTAAAATATATAATATATTGTAACAGGTAAAACAATTTTGCCCCGAGGCCTGGTTAATTTCTGACACTAGTGCAAACATTGTGCAGGTAAGGGTTAAAGTTTTCGTACTTCCCACTAAAGCCCCAGACAAAACTCACCGTCCACTGCCATGTTTCCCAGAAGGATTTCTGTTGTGAAACTACCAGAAATCATACAGCTGATTTTACAGCAGTAGAAAACATTAGAAATATCTCATTTTGTAATCATGCCAAAACTCAAATGTCCTGTTTAAAGTAGACAATAAAAAGTTCGTCCCCTAGTTCCCCTCCTCCAGGTACACGCCCTTTCATTTGTCAGAGTCAGGGGCAAAAAAAAAAAAAAAAAACGTTAACGAAAAAAAAAAAAATCACGGAAGAGATTCGGCAGCGGTTCGAGTCTGACAAGTTTTTTTTTTCTTTTGAGGTAGGCTAGGGAAGAAAAGGCAAAGGGAAAAAAAGAGGTTTAACTGCAGCTACTGCGAACTGTCAATCCGTGCTGTCCCCTTTTTAGGGTAAGTCCTCTAAAATACGTTTCTCTCACCTCACAGGGTTATTTAAACACAAAATTTAGCAGTTTTGAACATGTAAGAGTTTTCGTAGAGTGTCAACGCCACGTTTTAGGAACACCCTTCGACCATCCTCAGCCAGCTGAATCTGAAAACATCTGCCGTTTTCGCATACAGTTAATGCGTCTTTTTATGAAAATATCGAACTATATACAGGTAAATATACTTCTGTGGTTTGACGCGTTGTTCAAGGCGACGTTTTATTAAGAGTGCAAGCGGGAACAATTACAATGTCGTTGATGAAAATCTTATGTGGGTGCTTCTGTTGAATAGCATTGATATTTGAAATTTATCTTAAATTGAATATAATCTTTTAAGATGATTGTGAAGTTGACGTTATTTTAAATGCATCTTAAATTGAATATAATCTTTTAAGATTACTGTGATGTTATTTTAAATATTTTAAAAATGTAAAATATAAAAACAAATATAAATAAAACACCTATACATATTAGGATAAAAGATGTCATATTTATTTTTGTATTTATATTTATAATATAATTGTAGTTAAATTAAGTGTGGATGCTAGATTATGACATTTTGAGTCTCCTGTGCCAACAGCAGTTCAAGTCCAAGTCAGAACAGAGAGGCGTTTAACAAAAAAGGGTGTTTTATCCACGCGTGATTTCAGGGTGAAGAAAATAAGAACTACCTCGAGATTGTTCCCCACGAGTTTTTATGCACTGGCAAAGTTGTTCCTGTGTGAATTTTTAATGGCGCACGCGAGCGGCGGGTATTGTCTTTACTGCGATAGAGCGCGCGTATCACGTTCGCCAGTTTGGAAACGCAAACTTTCAATCTCTTTTGCGCATTGGAGAGAAACGGTAGAGTGGACACTGTTAAACTGCATATGTCTGTGTCCCCTTTTCCTTTTTTTTTTAAGTTTGTTTGCACGGATTTATTTATTAATTTCGCCCAGGAACAGAACAAGGTCATGTCTGTTTTGGAGAGTCATTCAAGTAATGGAAGATCTCTCTTCATTACTTATTATTAACCCATCCACGTGCTGTCTGTCTGAAGGAGTTTTGGGTTAAAGCTCGAGACTGTCTAGGGTAGCAAGCGCGGAATTGCCAGGTCAGGGGCCAAAGACGTCAATCATTCATATGACTTCACCACTAGCACTGGATAGGGTTGAGCCCCAGGGTTGAAAGAGTCAACCGGATCAATGAACGGTGCCTGTAGTCACTAGAAATATGATTGTGGAGACAAGGTGTGTAAGACTTGTGACAACAACACAGCATTGACTTCAACAGAGCAGCGGCCCTTTGATCTAGGGCGCATGTAGACATACTGTGGATAAGGGATGACTTTATCCGGACTGTACAGTAGGGGCTGTGTCTCAAACCTATAGAGTATTGTGCCGCCTACCTATATGATCCCTTTCAGTTAGGATGCTACTTTCTGTGTACAGAGGTGCTGGTGCAGTAAACTATGAGTCTAGGTCTTAAAAGAGATCTTTTTATGACAATGCTGTCTAGGTAGGCAGCTCACTAAGTTTTAAAACACAGACTAGAGAAATTTACTTATATCATGTATAATTTTTAATGACTTAAAGGTGTATTTCATGCATCTTTACTAGTTAAAAATATTATTTGTTTAGGTTACACCAACAAAAGTCATTTTTAAGGGTCAAATCAGGTAAAACAGTACATAAAACTTTTTTTTTTTTTACCATTTTGACATTTTCTCTTTGGTTAAAGTATGTGAGAACCAGATTTTTTTTTTTTTTTTTTTACATGTTTAACACTTGTTTATTCTTTAATCTAAAGTTTAAATATAGTAGTCAACATCTGAAGTGGATCAAAACCTTTCATCAAAGTTATGCATGAATTTTGAACAATACCCGTTCTTGTCTTAGGAACAACTTTGATGAACTTTTTTGATCCACTTCAAATGCTGACTACTGTATAATATTTGGAATATGTTTTTTTTTTCTTTTTAGTACTAGACACGTTTGTAGCTTTTCACAATTGGTTTCAAACAGCAATTTTTCAGTTAAAAACTATCTTCAGGCATATATGTTATTTTAGACAGCATTTTGGGGCATCTTAAAAACAAAAGGTTCTTTATTGGCATCTATGGTTCCGTGATGAACCTTTCCATTCCACAGAAGGTTCTTTATAATGTAAAAAGTTTCTTCAGCTGATTAAAATGTTCTAAGAAAAAAAAATGGTTCTTTCGAAAATGTGAAAATTTGTTCACTTAAAAGTTCTCAGAGAAACCCAAAAATGGTTCTATGGCATTGCTGCAAAAACCCCATTCATTTTTGATGCCCAAAAATGAGGTCTAGAAAGGCAGTCTGCTATGTTTTGAGACTTAGTCGTTGTCTTACCTGAATAAAAATAGTGTACAAGTATGTAGCGTTCATATTCGGCAGCCTATATTAAGTATAGCTTATTGCTGCATTGTGACATCACTAGCGGAGTGTCTGTGTGCCAAGGAAGTCGAAAACTATTTCCTGCACCATTCCACCTGACAGTATAGTGTAAAAGACTCCTTCTCACTTTCAAACACCCTATGAAACCAGAAACTTTAATATGCGTACTGCGTCATCTCTGTATCTCCTTCTCTCTCTCTTTAAATTAGGCTAATGGTCATGTTTCTTAATTGCTTACTACCTGTCGATGTGGTTATTACTACTGATAAGAGGAAACTCTGGCGGCATCAGAAACCGTCTCGGATGACAAACACACCTACACAGATTTTGACCTGCAATAACAGCTCAAAGGGCTTTTTGCTGACCGCTGGATGTCACTCTTTTTTGTATGTCCTTGTTTGTACAGCTATGCAAATATATGGTTCCAGTCCTCATCTAACAAGCAAGTCGTAACTTTCTGGTTAAGTTTGAATGACTTGCGTAAAGAGCAATGATTGGAGTTCAAAGGATGACAAACCCTCAGAGTTGTGTCCCTCTGACACACTCAGGTCTGTTGTTCAAGATTTTATCAATGAAATGTACCTTTGGTTGAATGCACACTAGAAAACACTGGTTCCTTGAATCCATTCAGCTGTTATATAACAGGATCATTTGGCATTTTTTTTAGATAGTTGAATACCTACCTACCTACCTACCTACCTACTATTCATATTTTGAATGAGCTTTTATTTTTATATTTTTATATATATAGTTTTAATATACATTTTATTTTGTTATATTTTTAGATTTATTTATTTTTTTTTAAATTTCACTTAAACATTTATTTTAGTTAGTTGCTAGGGTAACATTTCTGATTTTTCAGGAAATATTTATTAATGTAGTATTTAACTAGATAGTAAAGTTTGGATACAAACTTTAAGTTGGCTTGAAAAAGCCTAGCCAGAAAGTTTGTGAAAGTTTTAAAAGATTGAAGTTTGAAGGTTTTCAGTTTGAAGTAGTTTGAAATACGTAAAATAGTTTTAAAGATTACAGTTTGAATGTTTTAAAGGCAATACAGTCTATCAGAAGAACAGACACAGAAAAACAGATCGTTGGGGTACCTGGGGTGGCTTCTAGGGTGGTTGCTAGGGTGTTTCTAGGTTACCTGGGGTAGTTGCTAGGGTGTTGCCATGCAGTTGCTAGGGTACTTGGGGTGGTTGCTAGGGTGCTGCTAGGCGGTTGATATGGTAACCAGGGTGGTTGCTAGGGTGTTGCTATGCGGTTGCTAAGGTACCCAGGGTGGTTGCTAGGGTACTTGGGGTGGTTGCTAAGGTGTTGCTAAGGTACCCAGGGTGGTTGCTAGGGTGTTGCTAGGCGGTTGCTAAGGTACCCGGGGTGGTTGCTAGGGTACTTGTGGTGGTTGCTAAGGTGTTGCTATGTGGTTGCTAAGGTACCCAGGGTGGTTGCTAAGGTACCCGGGGTGGTTGCTAGGGTACTTGGGGTGGTTGCTAAGGTGTTGCTATGTGGTTGCTATGGTACTCAGGGTGGTTGCTATGGTGTTGCTAGGATACTTGGGGTTGTTAGGGTGTTGCTAGGCGGTTGCTAAGGTACCCAGGGTGGTTGCTAAGGTGTTGCTATGTGGTTGCTAAGGTACCCAGGGTGGTTGCTAAGGTGTTGCTAGGCGGTTGCTAAGGTACCTGTGGCTTTCAAGGTGTTGGCATGGGTTATATGGTACTCAGGGTGGTTGCTAGTGTTGCTTAGGTGGTTACAGGTACCTGGGGTGGTTGCTTGGTGTTGCTAGGGTACTTGGGGTGGTTGCTATGTTGTTGCTATGCAGTTGCTAGGTTACTCGGGTGGTTGCTAAGGTGTTGCTCGGCGGCTGCTAAGGTGTTGTTATGTGGTTGCTAGGGTACCGGGTGGTTAATTTGCGCGGTTGCTAAAGTAATAGGGTGTTGGGTTAGGTGGTTGCTATGGTGACTCAGGTAGGTTGCTAAGGTGTTACTAGCATGTTTTAACATCATTAGCAAAGTTACCAGCATGTCTTTAGCATGTTACTAGCATGATTAGGAAGTTAATACGAAGATTATTCTATAATACGATTGGCAAGTTACTAGCATGATTCTAACATGATTAAAGATGTTACTAAGATGATGCTAAAGATGTTTCTAGCATGTTTCTAACTTGATTAGCAAGTCACTAGCATGTTGTTAGCATGATTAGCACAATACAAGTATGTTTTTAAGATGATTGAAGATGTTACTAGTATGTTTCAAAGATTATTGAAAGATGTTACTAAGATTTTGCCAAGATGATTGCATAGTTAATAAGATTATGTTTGCATGTTTCAAGCATGATTAGAAGTTACTAAGATGTTGTTATGATGATTATTACACGCATGATGTTAACATGTTTTAAGTATGATTAAGATAAAGACAAGATGCTGTTAAAGATGATTTAAAGTTAACAAAGATGATGTTAACATGTTTCAAGCATGATTAACAAGTTACTAGCATGTTGTTAAGCATGATTAAGCAGTTACCAAAGATGTTGCTAGTATGATTCTAAAGAAGATTAAGATGTTGCTGCGATGATTGAAGATGTTTCTAGCATGATGTTAAAGATGTTTCAAGCATGATTAAGAAGTTACTAAAGATGTTGTTAAAGATGATTAAGAAGTTACCAAGATGTTGCTAAGATGATTGCCAGTTACTGTGATGTTGCTAGTATGATTCTAGCAAGATAACCATGTTGCTGTGATGATTAAGATGTTACTAAAGATGATAAACAAAGATGTTTCTAAAGTATTATCAGCAGTTATTTCAAGATGTTGCGCCAAGATTATTAACAAGTTACTAGCAGATGCTGAAAGATGTTGTTAAGATGATTAGCAAGTTACTAGCATGTTGCTAAGATGATTAATAGTTATCAAGATGTTATTGCTAGTATGATTCTAAAGAAGATAACCATGTTGCTAGCATGATTGAACATGTTACCAAGATGACGTTACATGTTTCAAGCATGATTAAGAAGTTACTAAGATGTTAAGATTATTAACAAGTTACTAGCATGATGCTGATGTTTTAAGTATGATTTAGTATATTAGCATGTTACAAGATGATTGCCAGTTACTAGCATGATGTTAGCATGTTTCAAGCATGATTAAGATGTTAATGTTAAGCGCATGATTGGGGTGTGTTTCTCATAGATATATATATGTCTATGGTGTTTCTAGCATGATTAGCATGTTGCTAGCATGCTTTAGATAGATTAGAAATAGTATTAGATAGAGTGGAAGCATTAGTTTATATGGGTTAGAAATAGTACATAGAAGGGAAGTCTGATTGAGTCTAATGGGCTTTCAGTGTGTTTAGATTTGAATTTTGACAGTTGGAGCTGGCAAAGTCTTGGCTCATTTGAACATTCCGTCAATGTAAGTCTATGGGATTTTTTTGATTTTTAATCTTCATTTTTAAGAAAACTGTAAGTCGGATCAGTCTAAAGAGATATAGCAACTCGAGTCAGAACAGTCTGAACAGCTGGGCTGAGTTTGGTGGTTCCAGCTTGAAAGCTCTAGGAGGAGTAGCGTTCAGAAATTTAGTCTAAGAAGAATAATAATAAGAAGAAGAAGAAGCTTAAGTAGAATATCAGTAAGTTGGCTTTTTCAAGCCAACTTAATGATATTGAATTAGGTTTAATTTTTTTCAGTTTAATCTTATTTGAAGTTTTGGTATTTTTAAGCTTTAGTATCAAGCATTTTTTTTAAAAATATATCTAAATGGTTGTAACTTTATTTCCATTTAGTTTATTTATTATATTTAGTTTATTTACTATATATATTAATAATTGGAATTTGCTTTTTTTTATATTTACTGTTTTAATTTTATTACTACTTAAATTTATTTCATTTAGCTGCCAAGAAAAAATTTTCTACAAATATTTTATTATATTTCAGCTTTATTTGAATACCAAAAAATAGATTTTTAATAGATTTAGTTAACATTAACAACACTTCTACTGCTGTCTTTACTTTTTGTTGCTGCTGTGAAATTAGGCCACCTTCGGAAATTACCTTTTTTCTTTTTCAAAATCTAATCATCGCATCTTCATGCCGAACATAGCTGAGTGATGACCTTTCACACCTCATTAAAAAATCTGAGTGATGCCATTCATTAATGAGTCAAGGCGACTGGCTACTGGCATTTCCTTCGAAACTTAGACCAGTCAGTAAAAAATTGTGTAGTGGAATGCAAGAGAGAGTGAACGTGTGCCTGCATTGGTGAAATCTTATACGTGACAAAAGAGAAGCAGTGCTGGTCAAGAAAGAAAGGGAAAAGCAGGGCTGAATTCTTCACATTGAAAGAGGTGAGAACCAAAAAAAGAGTGAGTGAGGAAAGAAGGGATGTTTGAGCTGTTGGTAATCCCTTGAGAAACATGAAGCTGCTGTGCCGTTTGGTCATCAGTAGATCAGATGACCTATCAAAGATCAGGACAGCCACTGGCGACTTGCCTCTTTCTTCTCTCTTCCCTTATCTGCAGTTGACTGTCAATTCTAACCCCTAGATTTCCATTCTCCACACCCTAGTAGACTTTCAGGTACTGTACACTTAGCAAATGGACTCAGTATAGTGTTGGCTCTACACTTTATGAGGAAATATCAGCAACCATCTAATGATTCCACTTCTTTTTCGTGTTAGGATTTGTTTGAAGTATTAAAGTTAAATCAGACATTTGATTTTCGCCTAGCGAATGAAATACCAAATGAAAGGGATTTATTTATTTATGCATTTATTTATGGATTGATTGAATGTCATTTTCCTTATTTAGACTACTGTTATCAAAGTGCATTTACCTTTACTCTTTAAATACAAATGTTTTAATAAAAGTTAAATGTACACTACCGTTTAAAAGTCTGCAGCTTTATTTTAAAAAGAAATGCATACTTTCATTCAGCAATGAATAAAGGTTTCTTGAGCAGCAAACAAGCATATTATTATGATTTCTGAATGATCGCGTGACACTGAAGACTGGAGTAATGATGCTGAAAATTCAGCCTTGCTATCACAAGAATAAATTACGTTTTAAAATGTAGTAAAATAAAAAAAACTTTTACATTTTAAATTCTAATTATATTTGCAATATTCCTGTTTTAATGTATTTTGATAAAATAACTGCAGCCTTGGTGAGCATAAGAGACGTCTTTCAAAAACAATAAAAATACTACTGACCTTCTGAACGCGAGTGTAGTTTTTAATCAAATATTAATGAATATTTTCCATTTTTAATGATTGCATTATAATGTTGTGATACTTAAATTCACTTGATTGTTAGTTTGTAGTGTTTTATCTATAATTTATTTCAACAAAATAGTGTAGAATTTTAATATTGGTTGTTTATCGTGCATCAGCTGTCATTTTAATATCCGTGCAACCCATATGTCAGTTGTATAATAAATGTTTCTATCTGTTCATCTTCTTGTAGAGCGAAAGCAAAGATGGAGGCAGCAATTAAAACCGTGGTGAATGTTTTCCTGAAGTCATCCAAGGGCAAGGAAAACCTCGGAGGGAAGGAGTTCCAGAGCCTCGTGAAGAACCAGCTGAAAAACATTCTGACGGTTAGAAGCAGCGTTCCGCTGTGTTAAATCTAGCAACACTTTATTTGATATTCATTCATCATTCAGTTACCATATTCAGTCCACTCGTTTTTTCCATGGCTACAGGTTGGCCGTGGTCTATTTCTTTTTCGAGTAGTTCCTTATTATCTGGACTTTGATGAGCTGAGCAGAAACCACAAACTTGTGTCCAAATAGTCATTTACCATGAAGAATGCTGCTGTGTTATTTGCTCTGGTGCCACATTAAATTACAGAGGAAAACTTTTAGTGGTGCTCGTTCATCTCGCACTGTTTGTGCTGCTGACATGAATGATAACTCAAATCATGTAGTTTCTTGTGGAGAAGTGTGTTATTAATTTTCAAAACAATCATTTTGCCTGGGAGACCATAAACTGGTTTGTAAACTTGCTATAGATTTACATATTTAAAAAGCTGAATCATAGAGGCTTGTATCCACATGACAACATGCTGAAAAGCACACGAAAACACCTTGACATTGTGATGGCAGGAAATTAATGAGCAAAAACCACTTATTTTTTATTTCACGAAGTTGGTAGAATCTAGTTTATTTTGGGCATTGCATCACCATGAGTGGTTTATATCCCATTACAATGTGAAATGACGATCAATACAAGCTGCAAACTTGTTCTATTAGTGACATGTAACATGTGAGGACCTTTGTGTTTAGGGCTCAGAGGACAATGAGGCAGTAAAAAACATGCGTCAACAGCTTGACAACAACCAGGATGGGAAGGTCAGCTTCCAGGAGTATATGAATCTGATTGGCTATCTGGCGCAGGCTGTCAGCGAACAGCGTTCTTTGGAAAAAGAAACAAAACCAGAGAGTTCAACCCAGGAGGCGCAGGCTGAGGCGGCAGCCAATGCACAGGCAGAGCCGCCGAAGGCAGAGCCACAGGCGGCAAAGGAGGTGGAGAAAGAAGATGAGCCAGTGACCGAGGAAGCAGCAGCCGAAGAGCAGAAGCCAGAGGAAGAGAAAAAAACAGATGTGGAACAGGAAGGGGCGAAAGTTGAAGAGAATAAAGCTGAAGAGAAGAATAAAACAGAGGAAGCATCGTAGGAGCTCGAGGAAGTGGAGATTGTCGCATCTCAAATGCTTCTGTGTTTGTTTTGTTCGTCATTTTCATTATTGTGATATTTTAATACATATATATGAAACCTGGCCAATACACTACAAATCTGATTACTGCAAAGAGCCG
>JAFVLL020041551.1:0-15479 GCA_021397915.2 Tor tambroides | reverse complement strand
TTGTCATTATGAGGTACGGCATGTAGATTAATGAGAAAAAAAATGAATTTAAACAATTGTAGTATCAGGCTGCAACATAAAAAAAAATGAAAAAATTGAAGGGGGTCTGAATACTTTCCATACCCACTGTATACCAAAGCTCTATGTCACCACTGTGAACAATATTGGTCATTGTGTGGTTGCATTTTTTTTTTTGGTACTTTTTTAATGGAGTATTTATAATCTTTAGTTTCTTCTTATTGTTGGTGGGAAATTTTGGAGAGGAAAAAAATGATATATAGGTGTATAAAATTCTATATAAAAATGATATACAATTCAAGTGATGCTGATCGCTTCTCTAAATAAAACCCAGCAGAATTCAAATGGACTTTTATACCTAAGTTTCACTTATACCTTAATTTCACTTAAATTAAGTAGTTTGTATCAATGGATCAATGTTTTTTTTTTTTTGACATTTATTGTAAAATGATAATATTAAATGTTTAGCTACTTACGTATTACCTCACACTCTTTCACCATTAAAACTTTAACGATTGCTGTTAGATCACTGAGACAAACCAGACTAAAAATGTAACTTTAAAACTATTTGTCATCCTGACAACAAAAAGATCTGTGCATAAAGGAGTGCAGCAAAGCATCCTCATTCTCAATGTCTGTCGTGGTAACAGTCCTGCATTAAACATCTATTTTCTTTTCACAGCTACACTGTTGGAGTCCAGAGGAGGCCTGTAAGATGCTGGCCTCAGTCCGGCCTCATGTGCTGATCCGCTCAGCCCAGTTGGAGATTCTGCAGGAGTACTACAAGCAAGTGTGCGGTTCAGAGTCCAGCTAGAAGATGTACATTGTACAAAAGCTGACAATAATGCTAAATCTGATCAACTGTACAGCCGTAATACATCGTTTTTCCTTGTTGGAGTGCATATTTTTCGATATATTCTTTTAAGAATTTGTGTACTGTACATAAACGCAGACTTAAAGCTATAATAACATCCATCTGGATCAACAATTACGTTGTGAATAAAATGTTGTTATCATTTCTATTACCTCAGATGTTTTAGAGAGTGAATTTACAAATATTATTTATTTTTGATTGAGTTGGTGATGTAATGTTTTTTAAAGATTTTTTTATCTGGAGCTTCTGACTTCTTTGTTATTGCAAGTTGTTAAAAACTGCATCTGGTAATTGGTCTTTTGTTTCTTTGTGCATGTTATCTATAATGTCATGATATTTTAATTGTCAGTTTGAAGGAAATCCTCTCTTGGCAGCTTAACAGAGCCAAAGCATTTAATTCATTTTTATGATTACTATAATGAAACCGAGAGAGACTATTTGCAGAACGTTTTAATAAATATGATGACAAACATCAGTATGTGATGGCCTTTTATTAGTGAAATACAGGGTCAGTGTTTTTAACCCTAGAATGTGTACTGTACCATAATTGAACATTGAATTTCCAGTGCCTCTGAATTATCAACATGATCAAAATGTTGTTCAAACACCTGTTGTATACATTCCTGAACTACTACATGCTTTCTGCCCTCTGATTGATAGATTGATAGTTAATACATTTTTAGTAAGTAAAAGGCCTTTGAGTCAAAATCTCATTGATTTACACTACAGTCAGAATTTTGTCTTACTTAAATAACAATGGCACAAAATTGCCTAGTTTGGGCTTCTGAAAAAAAAAGTATTTTTGTGAGCTCTAAATTCTCACTATACCTTATTATAAGAACCATAAAAGTGAATCAAATATGAAACAAAGCATAAAAGACTTATGCAAACTTAAATATTATTTTGTATTTTGTCTTAAGGTCAATTTAGCTATTTTAAAAGGTGATTTTCTGACACTGTCAGGCTGATTGTGCTTCCTGAAGATGGCAGCAGTGCACTGCGAAATGCACCCGCACCGTCAGCATCAGTAGATCCCGCGAGGAAGGACGCGTTGTGGGAGTAAAGATGGCGGCCTCCTTGGTTAGATTTGTCCGCAGCGGTTTTGGAAGAAGTCTAAACGGTAAGAAATAAGTAAGGGCAGAACTGAGCTCTTTGTGATGAATCATTTACTTAATCGCCATTATTGTCACTGTGCAGAACCCACAACCCTCTCTTCTATGTTTAGGCTTTTCTTCGCTGTTGACCTTTCCTCCTGCTGTAGCAGGCAGTACAAATGCACTGAACGCTAATGACAGTGTCGACTGATTTACAGTTTTAATCGTTATTATGCCAGTACAGCTTCTCTTATTCACTTCACGTTGTTTTTGTAAAATTGCAGAAATGCAGTTTGGAATTTAGTCGGACACAAGCTACTAATTAGATTCATTTTATTGTCTTGATCTGGACATGTAATAATGTCAGCACTATATTGCAATTGATTAATTTCTCTCAATCGCTCTCATAGTTGCTAGACAGAGCGCTGCTATTGTCCAAACAAGAACAACGACAACTGAAACCAGACGTGAGTAGATTTGGTTTTGTAGTTGTTAACGGGCCGTGCTGTTGATGTAGCACATTTAATTTTTTTTTTGTTTTGTTTTTTTGCATTAGCTACTGTAAGGCCCAAGGATCCAGTCACGCACACTCAGCTGTCAGAGTTTGGAGAATACATTGCAGAGATTCTCCCCAAATATGTGCAACAAGTTCAGGTCAGTTATTCTCATATTTATCATTTTTAGATGACCGATTAGTGAGATATATCCTCAAAAATGGTTCTCTCATTTACATCCCTTGTTTGAATTCTAGGTGACCTGCTTTAATGAGCTGGAGGTAATGATCCACCCAGAAGGGATTATACCTGTTCTCACCTTCTTGAAGGATCACACAAACTCTCAGTTCAACAACATGATTGACCTGACAGCCGTGGATGTCCCTACAAGGCAGTACCGCTTTGAGGTGAGCATGTGCAGTCTTAGCTAAGAAATGTCCAAAAATATCATTTGTTTACAACTTTATTTTGTGTACAAAAAGTGCATACTTTGGTAGTCTGTGTGGGAGAAGTTATTAGCATGGGAAATACTAATGCATTTAACAGAATCAGACATTTCTGAAACTGTTCTGCAAAGGATTGATAATCCAATATTTCCTTTTCAGATTGTGTATAATCTGCTGTCCCTGCGCTATAATTCTCGTATCCGAGTGAAGACCTACACTGATGAGCTGACTCCTCTTGACTCGTCTGTGCCTGTGCACCAGGCAGCTAACTGGTATGAGAGAGAGGTATGCATCTTATTGTAATCAGCTGAGGTTTCATGAACAAATTTTGAGCTTTGTGTATTACAGACTACAAAAATAGATGTCTGTTTGGTCTACAATATACTCAGACACAAGTTGCAATGCTCATGCAGTGGAGCCCCTGAGCTACTTCCCTCCTGCTATGACACTCTGCAGACTGCAAATGACTGTGAACGTCTAGTCAGTTGTCCATGACATCATGCAGCATAGCTGTACTTGCATGCATATGTTATGTCTGTTTCATCAGATTTTAGAGGTAGTGTTGCTTCACTCTGAAATGATATTTCATTACAGATCTGGGACATGTTTGGAGTTTTCTTCGCAAACCATCCAGATCTGAGACGCATCTTGACAGATTATGGATTTGAAGGTCATCCATTCAGAAAAGATTTCCAAAAAGACCTTTATCTTCAAAATTATGTTTTACCCACAAAATGATTTAATTGCAATTCTGGAACGTCGTTGCACACGGCAAAATTATAGGTATAAGAATTTCTCCTCCGTAATTAACTGTGGCTTTTCCATTTACCAATCTCATTACAGTTTGTGGCAAGTCAGCTACTCAGTAAGAGCACATAAATTAGCTCTTGATAGACGCGAATCATCTAGCACATCAGCTGCCTGCTGCTACTGTGTTCTCTCATTCCTTCATGTGCGGGGGCTATGCTGCAGTTGTTAGTTGTGGCATATAAATACATTTTCTATTTTTTTGTAATTTCTATGATATTTTCTTTTTACTATTTATCATTTACTGCTGATGACTTTTAAAACATTAGTCTTCATTAAATATAGTGTGTTCTTTCTGAAGTATTCACGGCCATTTCTTCAATGTTCCAAGAAGACCATTTCAACACATTTATGAATAAATATTTCTATTTAAAGAACATTAAGTTCTCTAGGATGAAAGACTTATTTCTTATCTCCTTAACTTTGTTTGCTAGCAGCAGTTACAATTGTGTTCCTGAATGTATCTTTTGGAGCTTTGTACACTTGTTTTTTTTTTCACATTTGGTCCAATTGAATTGAACAATTTTTTTCATGTTAGAATACAAACCTTCTTTTCCCCAATGTTCTGCCACCACCACGCTTAACAATACAAAAGGTATTATCTGGCTGTTGCTGTATGTGGTTTGCACCAAAAACTGTGCTTTACTTTCAGGCTTTTTACACTTTGAATCAAACAAATTCATCTTGAAGTTCGCCAGGCCTCTCCTTGGTGTTAATGGCAGAAAACTCATTTGATCTTCTATTATAGTGTAAGACCTCATAAAGGCAGTGACATTCATTATGCATTCAATCTCATGTGGATTCAAAAACAACACAAAGTTGTACCATGTTAGTATTATTGTTTAAAGTAATTAAATGCCTCAACTGATTTAGGTTGTTAGAATGTGTTTTACGCAGGGATTTTTAAATATTTACTTGATTCAGATATTTGAATACTTTCATTTAATTTATTCATCATAGAAACATCCTTCCACAGGTTAAAATAAAATTGGTAGGAGTGACAGAACTGTAGATGTAATTACACTAACGAGAAATAAAAGACAAAAGAAAGAGTTTACATTCAGAGTTTTTATTTGGCTTGCTTCTGGGGACTGGCTTCTTCCACAGTAAGAATCCAGGGTACACTGAAACCACTTTTACGGTACTTAACAAAGTAGCTCATACTGCACAAACATTGAAAAGCTTATCCAGCACTCTTTCACAAAGTTTATTTATCGGATTAAACCCATACAGAAAAGTACATAAGACCAGGCACATAATTAGAAATGCAAACGTTCACTTATATAGAAATGGATAAAAAAACACAGAAGTATTTACATTTTGGAATTGTGCACTTCAACTAAATAAATCTTTATGGCTGTATACACACAACAGCGTAAACCAGATGAGTTATATAAACTGATCGATATCTTTGATAGATTTTCTTTCCAAAATATAAACATCAATATTTGTTGAACTATTTTCCCAAAATCATTAGCATCAGTTGGTGTACAGTAGATGTATTTGGCAGTGAATAAAATCATTGTTCCTTTAGAATCTGTCAGCCTGCACTACATTTGGCAAGGTTTCTGGCCAAACATAGTAAATTTACAGAAGCGGTCCTCAGTTTAAATGCGTAGTGCTGTTCCAAAACCAGACTGATTATTGACTGGCTACATGATTTACTGGAATCATCACTGGAAATAATAAATGAAAAAGCAGAAGACAGTACTCTCGTGCAAATTTTTCGTGCAAAAGCTTCAAAGACAAAAAAATGTCTTACTTGAAATATGCATGCATTTAATAATTGTATTGAAACACAGTTTTGAGTTGGAGCTGTCTAATGAAGTGCCTCTGCAGAGATAGGTGCTTTAGTGCTAAGAATTTCAGATCGTTCAGTCAAGCTGTATATTTTGTTTTATTTTGATTTTTATCAACTTTTTTAATGACATATTTTTTTAGAATAATCTATTTAATTTTTAATTTTACAAAGTGACCTGTTTGTATTTTCTCATTATATTTTTGTGAGAACTCAGCATCCAAGGCCTTAAAGACACCATGAAATCAAATGGACAAATCTCATTTTTTATGCAATGTTGCAGTATTTATTATCAATGAATTATCCATGTACATAATGCTTTAAAATGGTATGTGCTGACTTAATTATTAATAAAAAATATTAAAGTTCCCTCCCAATAACATCCCTCCGTATGCTTCGTCTGGGCAATAATCCAGCAATCTGTCACTCACATGAGATATCTCAATTAGCGAACAACAACGATCCAATTAATTCCCGATAGACAAAATAAAGTGCTGCCCTACATTTTTTCCCATTCGAGAAGCTGTCACGATAGGGAAGAAAAGATGATCGCAATTTCCGTTTCATGGCGACTTTAGGGATGCTGAGTAGAGACCTTGTTTAACCAAACTGTTACAGGTGCTACTTGCTTGACTTAGTCATTTCTTCCTGAAAGTAGATAAAACGGTAAAACAAGAGCTGGAGAGATATCTAATATGGAATTTAAAGAAGCAAACCACAAGAGTCATGAGTGACACAGTCTCTAGAGTGTAGAAGATTACGTGAAGGGAACTCACATTTTTCCCACACAAGCGCTGCTCCAAACTTTTACCTTCCAAAAGACCCAGACTGACTGGCTCCTTGGCTGGCCTACAGTGTCTTATCCGGTTTCTGCTGTTGAGGAAGGCTTCGGTGAAGCTCAGGATACACCAGGAAGCCAGTGAAAGTGATATACTTGGCATGATTACTGTAAGCACCAAATCCATCCCTCTGGTGGCTATAGAGCCAGACAGTATCTCCAGCCTGCAGTGACAACATCAGACTCTGGCTCTGCAGGGCCTTCTCAGTGTCGCTGTCATCGTAGATCATGGTCTGCACCTCCAAATGGTTCTTCATCAGCTTCACTGACAGGGTCTTATGGGGCAGCTTGCCAGCATTGAAGGAGAAGTAATAGGCTCCTGCTACTCTGCATTTGAATATACCAGAGCTCAAGTTGAAGTCGTTGCCGATGTTGACAAACTCTGTGTCAAAGATGATGGGCTGGTGCTCAGGGTATCCTTGATCCACTCCCACAATACTCTGAGTGCGTCCCACTGAGAATGCTGACCGCTGGTCGTCATCTTCCTCCTCTCCATCTCTCCCGTCCTCCTCTTTTATCTCTGTATCCCGTCTCTCTTCTTTCATACTCACAGCAGTGTCTTTGGTAATTGTATTTTCTTGCTCAGTTAGTGAGTGATCGCTGGTTTTCGGTGGTTGATGGTCACTGTCATGATCTTTGTGTGTGTGCTCTTGGTAGCCATACATATCGGGGTAGATCAGGTAACCGTTGAAGGTGGTGTAATGACCTGTGTTGCTGTAGATAGCGTAGCGAGGGTCTCCGTGAAGACGAAGCCAGACGGTGTCTCCGAAATCAAGCTGCAGCATGGTGCTCTGGCTCTGCACCTTGCGCTCTTCTCCGGCGTTCTCGTCGTAGACAATCGCCTGAACCTCATTGCGGTTCTTCATTAGCATGACCGACAGGTCTCGACGAGGAAACTTCCCCACCGTGAACGAGAAATAGTACGCGCCCGGAATCCTGCAGCGGAATAAGCCAGCCTTCGGATCGAAATCGCCACCGATGTTGACATACACCTTGTCGAAGGTGACGACCATCTTGGGCCCTCCCTCCATGCTGCTGGTACGTGCCACAGAGAACGCGGACCGCAGCTCCGCAGCGTCAGACATACGGGCGAATGCCCATGCGGTGGTCACATGACACAGCACACACAGCAGCAGGGGCCTGGTACCAGGCAGCATTTTAACTGCAGAGGGAATAAAGAACAATAAAACAGCTCTGTTAATTATCGTCAACGAAGCCGTTAACATAAACAAAAACTGTTTAACACTCTCATTTAAATCAGTTAAGCTTGTAAATGATAGCTGCTGCTCGTTACCAAAACATCAGCTCCAAAAAAAGAGCAATCATTATGCATACAAATGCCAGCGGGAGGTGGGATCAAAACAGAACAGATCAGTGCCTTTAGTAGATACGGCAGGATGAGAGCTGTATTATCAGACCCTCTCTCTTTTCCCCTGCGATAAGCGGTAATAGGACACACACCGGATCAGCACATCACAGCAGAACACTGGAGGTGACAGAACATTGAGACTGAAATTTCAGATCAGTTCTGCACAGCTTTCGGAGGGTCCCATCCCTAAACCACACTGCAAATTTTCACCCCATTTGGTAGTGTATCTAATAACATGGCGAACAATAAAAAAAGATTACAAATCGTGGGTATTAAAAATGCATTTCTGACGCATTTTTATTTAAATCAAGAGAGCTGCTGCGAAGTGACCCTATTTGTTGTGATTCATCAAATGATTCATATTAAAAGGGTGGGATAGTGATTGTTATAGATTTGCACATAGACTGCAAATGAGCTTAGGCTGCATTCAGCACCTCTTATTGTGACGCAGATATCGCCAGCCCTCCATCTGCTGATCTACGCCACATAGGAGCGTGTGCCTGTAGGGAGAGCAGTGTATATGGAATATTGGAGGACACCTGGTAACTACTGTGCCTATACAATGCAGTTAAATATCCTTCATAATGTTTCTCTAAAACCAGTTCAACAAGTTCAGAGATCCATAATAGAGCAACACTTTTCCTATTTTACTACACCATCGCCCACACTACTGGAAAAAAAATGTCCCACTTAATCTGCAATGCTACTGTATGTTTCCACATTTCTTTCTTCTTAACAGATTTTAACATCCACAAGATACAGATTATACTGTTGACTGTGCCTCCAGCATGAATTAAGACATTAAACCTTAAATAAGCAGCTTCCGTTTGATTTAATGATGGATGGAGCTCATCATCCCTCTGCCACATTGAAATATGAATAAAAATGAAAAGAAAATAAAATGCAAAGAGGTTTTTGCTCTTAATGAGATCTCTTGAGATGCCAGAGAAGTTGGACTTCTGTTTCACGGATGAAACACTGAGCTAAGCCATGCTAAAAATAGAGCACCCGCTTTCTGTTTGGTATTTGAACAGTTTAAGAATATTCATGTGAAACGGCTGAGTAAATCAGCACGTGTAGGTGGTATTATTATTATCTTAGCTGACCTAAAAACAATTATCTAGTCCATACGAAGTGTGTTTTATTTAAGAAATATTTGATTTTATATGATTGTGATCCACACCTTCCATCTGTTTCAAACTAAATGGCTGAGTATCATGTAAATCACTCATGAAATACCCTGGGAGCATTTACTACTGATTGCAAACTTGTTCAACATTTAATGTTTGACTGAGTGTTTACAGGATATTAAAATGTGCTGGCAGGTTAAGTAAAAACAACAAAATAACGTTTTCATCCTGTTGTTTGATCTCTATTTTTAGCTGAGCAATGCTTTCATGCCCTAACAATCTGAACACTGGGGAGGGAGATATCAATATTTGTCAATGCCTTTCTTGTGTTTTCAGCTACACCTTTTTCCTCACCAAACGCTGAACTGCAACGTCCTCTGAGAACACACAGAGTAAACCCTTCAGCTCAGTGAACATAAAATGTCTATAGGCTAAAGCTGAGATCAAAAGTGTCTAATATAAATGTTAATGCATTAACAGATTCCCCATGTTTGCTTATGTTACTATTTGTATGATTTAATTTGGCTTCTTTGAAACATGGTCACTTCTAGTTTCAAAACCGTTCTCAGCTGGCTATAATTTCATTCAGACCAAACATTTGTGTTGGTGTAAACAAGCCTCGACAATTCTGACTTCAAACGTTCGTGAGGAGTGTACTTCACATACATGGACTAAACAACAAGATTCAAAGTTGTCTGAATTTCATTTTATCTGAATTTCAACGCTTTGTCTTTTCATGATCAGACCAGGTTTATTATAAGCAATTTAGCTGTGCACATCATTATTATTTTTTTCTAAATTCATATGGCCTTGTTTTCTTTAAACAAAAATATTAGGAAACACTTTATTTTAAGGTGTCCTTGTTACACATATTACATGTACTTACTATTATAATAACAATAAATTATGCATAATTACATGCAAGTAACCCTAAACCAAACCCTAATCCTAACCCTAACCATATAATAAGTATATGTAGTTAATTAATATTACTCAGTACTTAAATGTATAATTATACTGTAACAAGGACACCTTAAAATAAAGTGTAACCAAATATTATTTTTCCCTCAACTTTGCCACGACATCTTTTCTCTTCTCTGATGACGTGTGGACCCGCGTAAAAACTGGGTAATAATCCCTCCCCTCGATTAACCTGTCACTCACATGAAATCTCAGCAATTAGTGTGTGAATGACAATAATCCAACGATCCAATCAAATCCAAATTGGACAAAATCATGTCCCACCTTACGTTATTACTCATTAAAAAAATAATTTTTGCTTCATGTAAACTACATAAAACACATGAAGTGAGATTGCGCTATAGCACTAATTTGCAAATATACACAGAGACACCACTGGACGTTTCCCCATGGACTGATATTAGGTGGCCTGTAGCATTCACAAAGCTTTCGGTGAGAGAGGCGATTCATTATTGATACTCCAGCCTGTGGACACAATCGCTTTTATCAAGGAAACAATAACATCCATCAACAGGAGCACTAAAGTGATTTAAAGCAAAATGTGATTGCAGGTAAAGAGGAGTGGACACACTTGGCCTCAGTTTGCTTGTGAAACTCCACTCAGCGCGTGAGGGGCAGTGTGTGTGACACGGCTGTGTTGTTTAATGAGGGTCTGTGGAGTATCGGCATACACTGGAGAGTGCAGCGCCTGTGAGCATGTGCTCCAGGGCCCAGTTATCTCCTCTCTCTTTCTCTCTCTCTTTCCCTAACAGCCTTTGGTACCACACTCTGATACTGCCACTTTCACTGAACCATTCAGCCAAAGCCGCACACACACCCTCTATTCTGGCAGCACCGTCTAAATCTCAAACACGCACAGACAAAATACAGCAGAAAGGTAGGATATAGGTGCTGGAGATAAGAAAGAGAAAGAAAGGGATACATTTTATGAGTCAATGACAGAGGTAGAATAGGAAGAAAATGAAAGACAAGTGAGAGCCATTTAAATATTGGGACGATGACAGTCACAACTCTGTGAGCGTAATGAGGGCTTGAACCCGACAGCTGGCGTCTCCCGAAACTCCCAGCGACAGACAGAATCAGTCATTCTCCGCAGTTACAGCATTCCATTAGACTACTAAGTGGTTGTAAATTGAACTACTATCAATTTGAATATTTTTCATGCTTCGATATTTCACTGTGTAATCTGCAGCAGTCGATTTGAATAAAGCTGGGTAATGGCACGACTTGCCTGCTGCCCTATATGTGTGTGTGTAATCTGTCATCTGTGATATGGGTAATGACCCAGCGTACGAACAACCTGCTGCCAATAAAAACACAACAACACCTCTTCTGTTAGACTACAGCAAAACACATCATGCACAGCCTATCGTGAAAATAAACATAAATAATAATACCTCTCTGTTAATATTCATCTCAGTCCCACAAGCAAAAAAAAAACAAAAAATCTTTCACTGTCCTTAATAACACATCCTCAAACAAATAAGATAAAACTAAGATATTAGTCTGAAACTACCCTATATGCTGTACTTTATTATACATCAGGAATTGTATAATAAAATCAGTGTTGTGTCTTTACAATAGACTGTATACATTCGCTCTCCACACATCCAGTTAAACATGCTGTGGATATGAATCAAAGCTAATTAGTATTTTCATTTACAGTGATCCTTGCACAATGAAACGTCTTTGACTTACGGTGTGAATAGAAGCGCGTGTGCTTCAGTGTTTGATTTTTGCCATGGAAACGTGCAATACCCTTCCTCTATCTTAACCTACATGCTAAGATCTATAAATAGAGAAACCGACATTTATCAGAAAGCCAGATAGTCATTTCATACAAATTTAATGAGTTCATCTGTGTAAATATTCACTTTGACTGGACAGCAGGCAGTTTCTGATTCCGCACGCACACATATGCGCAAGCTGAATGGGTTTTTAGTGTCTTCGGGGAAATCTCCCTGGCAGTGCAGATCCGTATCAGATCACTATCAGCCACAAAGAGCCCCTCTCTGTCTCTCTCCCCGGCTCACGCTGTCCTGATCTGATGTAGATATGAGCGTGGAGAGTGTATGACCTGGCTTTGTCAGTATCAACCCCACGTGTGCTGTTTTCAAAGCGTTCAGCCAAAGGTTTACCTCGGCTGCAGCTCTGCTATGTACAACAATAGCAACGTCAGCATCAGAGAGAACCGGAGAGCATCATCACAAAAGTAGATCAATTCCCCTCATCTCATATGGTTATAAAATGACTGTGACAACTGCAGCACAGAGAGGTAAAAGACCGATCGTATAAGTTTGCATCTCTGATAGAGTGTTTACGCTGATCAGAAAAAAGAAGAATACAAAGCGGTGGGGTGCAATCGCCACTGCATCACAAGATAGAGAGGGATAAAGAGAAACCACATCCTCATGCTGATGTCCTTACCTGTGCGGTCAGAGCTGCAGGATTCTGTCTTGAAGTTCTCTCAGAGGACTGAATGAAGGAGTGTCTCTTTTTCTTTTCCTCTCTCCCCCCTTATTCTTTTCTTCTCTCTCTTGCTTCCTCTGTGTGTCGGCTCTCAACCTGCTGCTGATGTCTGGTGCAGCACACACCCACACATTCATGCGCGCACACTCTCACTTACACACACACACACACACACTCTCCAATACAGTCATTGGAGGATTTAAGAGCAATCGGGGTGCTGCAAGCTGATTGGGGGGCTCTGGAGCAGACGAATGAACAGCCACTCTGGAAGGACTATCAATAGGGGGTCTCCAGGGGGTGTTGCCTGTGTGTACATGAGCAAACATCTGTTTAAGAGCAAGCCAAACTGGACATGATGATCTCTTATGATCTTGTTTTGTGAATATGCATGTGTTTGCGTGCACGTACTCACTATGAAAATGGCTGGATGCGTTAATCCTACATATGCGAGTGTATTTTCTCACAAGACCCAAGTGCAATGGCAGACTGTAATACACACAGGTTTTAGTTTTGCCACAACAATTGTGGTAATTTCACACCTCTGCACATAATCATAGTCATTACTCAGAGTCCCTGAGGAGAGATATTTTACACAGAGTAAGAGACTGATTTCGTTAGCTACTCCACTTTACACCGTTTGCAGTATAAATATTTGTTTTTAAACACAAATGACCATTCTGTTTTGCTCTGTTTCTGTATATCTCTATCTTGCTCTCTCTCCAAAGGCACCATATGGACTGGGTCTATCTTCCTGTTCCCAGCAGTTCCCCCCACCCCATTCTGATCATTCTGGCACTGAGCGGATTAATCTGTTTCCATAACATTCATTCTGGCCCTCCCTCATTGTTTGCCACAATGAATGCTTGTATCTAGTC
This sequence comes from Tor tambroides, assembly GCA_021397915.2. NCBI lineage: Eukaryota > Metazoa > Chordata > Actinopteri > Cypriniformes > Cyprinidae > Tor > Tor tambroides. The sequence continues at coordinate 2,286 of JAFVLL020041551.1, read as the reverse complement.
TCTGGAAGATGAGCATTTGGGACAATAATAGCTATATTTAGTTAATATACAGTTGGGTCTTCTTGTGTAATTGATTTGAAGGTGTTCATTCAGATGTGAAATTGAATCTGCCCTTTTAAAGTGCAAAAGGCTGCTCTATGACTTTCACACGGGTCATGTGGAGAGATGAGCTTTCTATCTCTTTCGCTCTCTCCTCCTGTGACTCAGTGCTGCTTGAAATGAGCATCTGAAGAAAACAGGTTGCTCAAACCCCTCCTCAAGCGGACTCAGCCGTGAAGACTAAACTCATGGAGACTGAAATGCTATTATGATGAAAGACTCCTTTCTAAACTTCAGTCACAGCCACTTTAAAGCTCCTCAGACATCGAGGCTGCCTGGTCTGAGCTCTTAATTGAGCCATTCCACTGGAACAGGTGTTTATGCAGCGATATCATTCTAGCTGTTGAACTCAGAGTTTATTCACCCTGATCCAATTTGATCTGTGAGGTATGCTAATATCACGATTGTCATAATGATTCATATTATCATATTATATCAGTAAATATCTGTTGGTCAAATCCAAACAGAAAAAACAACACCTCTCTGAAACTTTTTAATAAGCTTCTTAAGAGCCTGACATTTTTGATTCCCTGCTTTGAGGGTGTGAAAAAGCAGAATGCTGGTCATTTTAAGATTGGACACAAACTCCCATGCCCACATTTTGGAATATAGGCCTTAAAAGGGTAAACATTTAGTTTGCAGTCCATGAAGTAGGGACTCAAGCAAAAGCAAAAGACAAACTCTAAGTTCCCCCTGGACTGCTTCAAGTTAAAAATTAAGGAGGATTTAGGTGGTGCAAGGGTGTCACAGGAGTGAGGTAAGCAGCCACATGTGCTTGTGCTGTGATTGACAGGACAAGATGAACAAGCTCCCCCTGGACTACCAAATTCTGTCATTAATTACTCACCCTCATGTAGTTCCAAACCCGTAAGATTCATCTGCAGAACACAAATTAAGATATTTTTGATGAAATCCGAGCGCGCGCGGTCTGGCTTAGTCTGCGCAAGCGCCGGAAGTGATCTCTCGCGCCAGAGCGCGCGCATACACGTCACACACCGGATGCGTGCGCGCACTCAGATCACTTGGACATGGTTGTGTACAAGAGGTAAAAAACGATATAAATACTGTTCGTTTTCTCACACAAACCGCTCGTTTCGTGTCTTAGGCCATCAATGTGTAGTTACGACGGGGAACTGTTTAATTTGGATTTCTCTGTGCATGTTCTTTTTCCCTCTTATAGGTGCAGTGACCTATACCTGCCATTATTGACAGACTAGAACGGTTTGACCTAAAAATATCAAAATTGGATCTACTGAAGAAAAAAATACACCTACATCTTGGATGCCCTTGGGGTAAGTTGATAGATATCAAATTTTAATTTCAAAGTGAACTATCCCTTTAAGTAGTCCATGTTACATCAGTGGTTCAACCGTAATTTTACGAAGCTACGAGAATAATGACTTTAACTACTCTTCTCCTGCGAGTTGCCGTCTTCTGCCATTATGGAGAGTACCACGACATAGGCGAGTGCTTTCCCCTGCACGTAAACAAGGCGCAGCGCATTCATGTTCTACATCAGCAGCACCACACGCATGCATAATGGCGGAAGATGATACTAACTCGCAGAAGAAGAATTGTTAAATAAAGTCTTTATTTTTGTTTTCTTTGCATACAAAAAGTACCACTGATGTCACATGGACCATTTTAATGATGTCCTTACGACATTTCTGTGCCTTAACCATGGAAGTACCCTTGCTGTCTATGGAGGGTCAGAAAGCTCTCGGATTTCATCAAAAATATCTTAATTTGTGTTCCAAAGATGAAAGAAGGTCTATGGGTTTGGAAAGACATGAGGGTGAGTAATTAATGACAGAATTTCCATTTTTGGGTGAACTATCCCTTTAAAAACTTAAAAATTATTTTGTCCATCACAGTGCATGAGTTAAGGGATGATAATTTTTTTTACCTTCATGCCATCCCAGATATGTATGACTTTCTTTCTTCAGATGAATATGAAGAAAGATTTTTAACCTCTCTTTTTCTCACGCACCCATTGTTTCGCATCAGAAGACATTCATTCACTGAGTTTGTATGGATTACCACCATGGTTTATGAAGCATCAGCTTTTGTGTTACTATCCACTTGCATTATTTTGGACTCACAGAAATGGATTATTTTTCTAAAAATCTTTGTTTTGAGAAAGTCATGTACATCTGGGACAGCATGAGAATGAGTAAATTATGAGTA
>JAFVLL020041549.1:0-18229 GCA_021397915.2 Tor tambroides | reverse complement strand
TAAAAACATTTGACTCGTTATTACGCATTCATAACTCGTGCATTCCAATATAACGTGACGTGATTAGCAGGCGCACTTTTCGAATTGTCAACATTTTATTTAAAAAATGGATCGGTTCCTTGTGCCAAGTAGGCCTGTCCCCGACTAAAGATTTCACTAGTCACACGTTTATATTAAATTGATTAATATAATATCATAGGCTACTAACCATCCTTTAATATAGGCGTGTAGCCTATTCCGCGCTTAAGCGCACGCATAAAGCTTGCAACGGCAAAAGTAGGCTAATGATTATGAATATGTTGGGGGAAAGGGAAAAGAAAACATTTTAAATTATTTGTTAATAAACTAGTGATTTCTTCTCAGTCAGTGTCGGCTGAAAAGATAAAGTTGCCGAATGCGACACTGCACTCGCCATCTCCACATGAACTTTAATAAAGAAATGCACCTTTTCATTCCGACTACGTAATTAGAGATTTTTTCTTTTTTAGCTTGTTTAATAGTACACATTTTAAGCTTTCTATGGATTTCTTTGTGAGGCAAGTAGCCGGTTCATTGCTGTGACGCGCTCCATTTCACGGAGACTGCATGAGACGGCAGAAAGCGCATCTTGTTTCTCTATTTAGTGTTATTGTGAGTGTAGCCTACATAAATAAAAGCAGAGATATAGTAACACTTTAAATTAAGGTACACATATTCACTATTAAAGGGTTAGTTCACCCAAAAATGAAAATTAGCCAAAGATTTACTCACCCTCAAGGCATCCTAGGCGTGTCTGACATTCCTCTTTCAGACGAACACAATCGGAGTTATATTCAATATTGTCCTGTCTGTTCCAATCTTTATAATTGCAGTGAATGGTGCCCCTGTTTCTGAATCCGAAAAAAAAGCATCTATCCATCACAAAACTACTCCACACGGCTCCGGGGTGTTAATAAAGGACTTCTGAAGCGAAACGATGCGTTAGTTTAAGAAAAATGTCGATTCTTAAAACTTTATAAACCGTTTAGTCTAGCTTCCGGTCTCTCAAGCAGGCGCGTTCCCGACAAGGCGGTCGAGCGTATGACGTAGGTGCCGCAAAAAGCGCAACATAACCGCCGGGGAGAAGCGCGTAGTCTCGCGAGAGTAAGCTCCTGAAAGAAGTGTGTAGTCTCGAGAAACAAGGTTTGTTTACATCACAGGCAAAGCACGTGAACAAGTATATTGTATCTGTTTTAAAATGGTGCGTTCGTGTCAATACCCTGTATGCTTCAATAAGGCTAAAGGTTTAAGATTACGTGCACCTGTATCAAAGGGAGGTGGACCATTAACATTTCACAAATTACCTGTGAATGATCCTGAACGATTGAAGCTATGGCTGCTAGCTATTCTTTGGGTAAATACTCCCATTGAAAAACTTCATGGATGCAGGCTTTGCAGTGAACATTTCAGCTCCGATGATTACGAGCCAGAGAAGGGAAAGTCAAAACGTCTTCTGAAATCGTCAGCTGTGCCTGCTCCCGCGCTGTTGTTTCAGCCAAATGAGGTATATATTCTACTTTCCTGTAATATGATTGGGTAACACTTTATTTTAAGGTGTCCATAATACAGAATAATTACCTAGTTCAGTATTTAGTAGTGGCCGTTGTACTTACATGAAACAAAATGTACTTACCATGTAACTAAGTTATGGACCAGCCTGTACTTACAGTTTATAATTATGTAGATGTAATAGGCAGTTTCTGTTACACATATGTTGCATACTTTATACAACGTAATTATAAATGTAAGTGCGCAGACATAAGCTACTTAAAATAAAGTGTATCAAGATTGTACTTAAGTGTACAAGTAGCTGTGTTACAGATTCGGTCTGTTACATATGTGTAACAGTAGCTGCCTATTACATCTATATAACTACAAACTGTAATTACAGGCTGTTCCATAACTTAGTTACATGGTAAGTACATTTTGTTTCATGTAAGTACAGTGGCTACTACTAAGTACTTAATTAGGTAATTACTCTGTATTATGACACCTTAAAATAAAGTGTTACTGATGATTGTTATATAAAATTGTAAGTTATCGGTCGTGTAACTGATGTGAAGTTATTATTTTAGAATTATGTTTAATCTGTACTACACGCAATGAAACAATTACAATTTTATGGTGGATTATTGTAGGACACAACAAAGGATTCTGTTCAGGCTCAGCCAAGTCTGTATTGCCCAGCAACAGACGTACATGAGGACACAGATTTACAGGGGGCATCAGCTTTTTTTACGGATGTGCCACAGTCAACTCGAGTTAAAACGAGAAACATTGAGAAAAGTGAGGGAACTGACACAGGACTCCTGCTGACACTTCTGAGTCCAGAACCAGCTGCCAGTAAGACTCGTCCGTCTACATCTGGGACATACATTGCCTTACCCCCCATACGGTCCTATCAATCAGTAAGTAATCATATGTTTTTTTGTTATTCATTACTTTGGCCTGTGTTTGTAATGCTTGGAGGATTTCATTTTTAATAATAAATAAATCACATCATGGCTGTCTCCTGTTTGTCATGTAGGATAAGCCAGCACAGAGTCCACCACAGTCTGAAGTAAATGACCTTGACATCAGCATGCTTTCGTTAGAATGTCCTTCAGAAAAGGACACAAGTTTTGTCCCGACAAGCTCTATCTCTACATCAACTCCAACTTCTGCGGAAGAGAGAGAAGGTGAGATGTGGAAAGAAAGAATATGGATCGTGAATGAGTCCAATCTGAAGGAGCTGTTCAAAAGATGTCAGGAATGTGGAGCCATAATCACCACAACCCAAGAAATAACCTCAAGGAGTCTCATCCAAGTGTGGTGGGAATGTGAAAAAGGACATCAGGGTCACTGGAAGTCTTGCGCAGATGCTCGGGGAATGGCGTTAAACAACCTGCTTGTAGCAGCAAGTGTTCTTTTCACTGGAGCCATATATACCAACATTGCTGAATGGGCTGCATTAATAAACTTACAGGTGCCGAAGAAAACAACATTTTACACAATGCAGTCATCGTACCTCATTCCTGTTGTTGATCACAAAGCGACTTACAAAAGAGGACAATAGAAGCAATCAAAACCAACAAAAGAGCAACAACATGCAAGCCATACGACAAGTCCCGGTTAGCCTAACGCAGTACACATAGCAAGGTTTTTTTGTTTTGTTTTTGTTTTTTTAACGTAGATAGAATAGAAAAAAGAAAGCTAGTGTTAGTTTTTAAAGAAAAATTAGCAGTTAGAGAAATAAATTTTATTTTAAAATAAATTATTTTAAATAAAAAGATGACAGATAGATAAAATAGAATTAGAATAGAGAGTGATAGAGTTAGAGGGTCAAATAAAGATGGAAGAGATGTGTTTTTAGCCGTTTCTTGAAGATGGCTAAGGATTCAGCTGCTCGGATTGAGTTGGGCAGGTCATTCCACCAGGTGGGAACAGTGAATGAAAAAGTCTGTGAAAGTGATTTTGTGCCTTTTTGGGATGGCACAATAATGCGTCGTTCACTTGCAGAACGCAAGCTTCTAGAGGGCACATAGGTCTGAAGTACTGAATTTAGGTAAAGGGGTGCAGAGCCAGAGGTGGTTTTGTAGGCAAACATTAATGCCTTGAATTTTATGCGAGCAGCTATAGGTAGCCAGTGCAAATTGATGAACAGAGGTGTGACGTGCGTTCTTTTCGGTATTTATATTTGTGTAACACTTGACTAAATATGTGTATTTTACAGGCACGCTTGAAGTTTTTCATTCTGTGCTACTCAAGTACTGTCAGAAGAACGTGCATTTCCATTATTCATCAATGTTAGCCTGTACACAACTGGCCATAATGAACCACAATGAAAATGTACATCATAAACAGGCCACGACCAGTGGTGGTAAGTGAACAGCAATACCACAGAAAATGTTTCGCACTACACATAAATCCTAATTATGAAATGTAAACATAAGTTTATAATTTTTTTTTAACTATGTGCAAGTAGTGGTGTCAGTAGATAAATGGATAGCTCGCCCAAAAGGGAAAATTCTGTCATTATTTACTTGCCCTCAGTTTGTTGCAAACCTACATAAACTTCTTTGTTAGACTGAATACAAGACAATACAATTTTTAAAATGAGGGAAAACAATGGGTCACCGTTTACTTTTGTATTTTTTCATTCACCTACTATATAAGCCAATAGTGGCCCTGAATGTCTTCAGAATATCTTTATTTTAGTTCAGCATAACAAATAACAACCTTTCAAAGAATAAATGTTGACAGACTCTTGATTCTCCAGTGAACTACCACTATAGATAATAACTATAGATTAGTAATATATTGTACTGTAATTAGAATGCCTTATTTTTTTTTGTAGGTGTACCTCGGTACAACATTGTGTTTCCAAAACATTCCAAAGAGTGGGTTGCCAGGAAACTCTTCGAACCCACTACACAAACATTCAGAGATTATCTGGTTTGGAAAGTTCTGGAACGCCGGATGGACTCGCAATAAAATTTTAAAATTTTATTTAAGGAACGGGTCATCCCATGTAACAGTTCCCAGTCTTCCTGCAAATATTGCACTGAAACCCAAACCTGACAAAGAAGAAGCTATACTAAAGCACCAGTCCAGGTTTAGCAAGTAAACCTTGTATACATGTCAGAGGTTTTTGTACATATAATCCTGTGTCTTGGTAGATCCTATCTACTCTAAGTGTCAAACTTATTTCAGTCTTTACCAATTTTTTGGACTTTACTTTCCTATTTTGCATACAATTTGTTGTGGTTTTTATTGTTTTAAGGTTACTATTTTTTTATATTTCACTGTTTAACTGTCATTTACAAAGAAAAGCACCTCATTAAAAAAATACAACACTGTATAATAGTGACATTAGGTTATTTATTGAGCAGTGACATATGTGAGGCATACAATTTTTATATAACAATTATTAACATAAAACTACAAAAAAAAATACACAAGTTGGTTAACGAAATGTTGCATTAAATATTTAACTACAGTGTTAATATATACAAATTATTTATTTATAAAAGTAAGACAGTTGAATACTTAGCTTTGTACAGTCTAGATCATGGAAAAAGCATCATCTGCCTCTCTGAAGCCCACATAGTACCTGGACTGGGATGGGTATCTCACCCTTATGGCGTGAACAACACAGGAGGGAAGAACCTTCCTGTTGCCTCTTCCAAGCTTTTCACCTTTCAACATCCATTCAAGCACAAGTCGGTATGCCACCAATCTGAGCTGACTGTAAAACAAATGTATATAGTGAATAACACTGCTGGGCCACACCCACAACACTATATTATTTATATAAAATGATACTTACTCCACAGACAGTGTACCACCAGGTCCTTCAGGCCTTGGTCGACGCCTCCAGTTTATACGAGGCAAGGAGAATACCACCTCGAGTACAGTTTGGCTCAGCAAAGGCATGAATCCTTCGTGTTGTGTTAAACAGTGCTCAGTCCTCTCGTAGGCAGCATCAAGAAGATCCAAAGGTGGCATTTCAATTCCCATTCATTGCAGCAAACACACTCTGCCTCTGTTGGCATTGCTTGGCATCTTCCGCAAGAGCACCACCATGTCTCCTGAACTCTCTTTCTTCAAACTGGTTCTTTTCATTCACGAACGGCTGTTACTGAACGAACACGCCCATCACTGACCGAGGTGCTGTTTTGAGTCTGAACGAGAGAGAGATCTCGTTCGTGAACGAATGTGTACCGGGTAGGTCGGTCATTTGAGTCAGTCTCGTTCAGCAATCAGCAGAAAGCGGATGCAAAGCGCATACTGTGCACATACACTTTTATATATTGATATTTAACATACAGAACATAACTCCACGACACGTTTAACATCCCAGATTTATGAATGTGTTAACGTCTGACCAAACAATTAAAAATTTTAATTATGCAAGATGTTTTGGTCATCTGAACCATTTATTTAGACTTATTTATTTAATGAGTAGATTAGGCACGTTTTAATGAAGCCAAATCAGATTTTTGTAACAAGTAAATACAGTACGTTCGTTGAGTTAAGACATAACACATAATACACTCTTTTTTGCCACCTGCTGGCGTATTTATGTAATATGAAGAAATGGTCACTGAACGAATCAGTGAACGAATCTGAACGAATCATTTTGGTGAACGAACTGAAAATGAACGAATCTCTTGAAAGAATCAAAATTTCCGTCACTAATAACGAGTTGGCAAATGCCTATTTATACCCAGATGTCCAGGGCGTGGGCAGCTATTAAAAATTTTGCACACCAGTTTCACTGGCCATTTCTCAATGATGACAGAGGTGTCTGGGCTCCCAAGTGCGACCCATAGTGTCAGAATTTCGACACAACATTGAAGTGACTGACTGAAGGAGAGCCTCATAGTTCGTAGAAATGTAAAGGTGAACCACTGGAAAACTACATGCAAGACTACATTTCTAAAGTTTGTTATTAAATTGCTGCTGATATATTTGATTAAGTTGCATTATTGCTGATGTTTGTAAATCCAGTGTGTTATGATGTGGTTAATAGAGAAATTTGAAGAGGTTTTTTTTTTTTCTTTTCTTTTTTGAGTAAAACACAAAGAGAACTGTGTCTGTAGATGATCTGACTATGTGTCTGTAGATGATCTGACTGTGTCTGTAGATGATATGAGTGTGTGTCTGTAGATTATCTGACTGTGTGTGTCTGTAGATGATCTGATCAAGATGGCACAGTGAATGGCTGCCTCGGTGTGGAGCTTTCCCATTCTTCTGCTGTTTTTGTTTGTTTGTTTGTTCTGTGTTTAGTCATTCTGTTACTATCAGTTTTATCAGAGACAATTTACAGGACATAAGGCAACACACATCATTCAGACACTTTGTTGGATGTTCTAGTCAGAGGGGCAGTGGTTCTATTCAAACGCAAAATCAGACGGAAACGAGTTAAGCTCCACGAAAGCAGCTTCCAAACAGCACTTCTTAGTATCTATCCAGCAAATCTCTGATCCCTTCCTAGCAAAATGGATGAACTACTTCTCCTCACACACACAAACAAGGACTTTTCAAAATCTGCTGTATTGCGCTTCACTGAAACCTGGCTGAGTGAAGCTATTCCGGACAACACACTACATCTGCTTCCAGCTGTTCAGAGCAGATCATATTGCAGAGTTAACGGGGAAATGATTGTCCATGTTTCTACATTAATGAAAGTTGGTGCTCATACGCAACAACTCTACAGATGGGCTCTCCTAATTTAGAGGCGCTTTTCATAAACTGTAAACCTTTCTACTCAAGTTTTCCTCATTCATTCTTGTGAATGTTTACATCCCTCCACATGCGTGTGTGAGCTCAGCGCTGCAACAGCTAGCTGAACAAATAACTGAAATGGAGCAACGGTACCCGGACTCTCTTTTAATCATTCTTGGGGATTTTAATAAAGCAAATCTCTCCCATGAACTGCCAAAATACAGACAGCATGTTGCATGTCCCACCAGAGACAGTAATATACTGGAGCACTGTTACACTACAATAAAGGATGCATTTCACTCTGTCCCACGTGCAGCTTTGGGACTCTTTGATCACTGTCTAGTTCGTCTTATACTGAGCTACAGGCAGAAACTGAAATCAGTTAAACTTGTAATAAGGACTGTAAAAAGATGGACTAATGAAATCGGAGCAGGATTTATAACCAGGCCAGAAACAGACCAACAAAGGAGATCAGCGTGGCAAAAAAGCTACTCTGAAAGGCTGGAAAAAAAAAAAAAAAGTTTTTATTTTCAGGCCCAGACAGTGTTTCACCGGCATGTCTAAAAGTCTGGCCCACATTTTCACACAAATCTTCAACAGATCACTGGAGCTGTGTGAAGTTTCCTGCTGTTTCAAATGCTCCACCATCATTCTGGTCCCCAAAAAACCCAAAATCACTTGACTTAATGATTACAGACCTGTCGCTCTCACGTCTGTGTTCATGAAATCATTTGAGAGACTTCTCCTGGCCTATCTGAAAGACGTCACGGGACACTTGCTGGAACCGCTTCAGTTTGCCTACTGTTTGTACAGTTTGCAAACAGGTCTGTGGATGATGCAGTCAACATGGGAACTCGACAGACCTGGTAATTGAGAACAGAGGAGAACTGGCCCCCCGACTGAGCCTGGTTTCTCCCAAGGTTTTTTTTCTCCATTTCTGTCATCAGAAAATCATTCTGGATCCCTCAAACCCAGCCTCTTTCTCTTTTAATTCTTGCCCTCTGACAGGCGCTACAGAGCAATGTGCACCAAAACACCCAGACACAAGAACAGCTTTTCCCCCCAGGTCATATTCCATTTAAACAATGCATAACACAAAAATGTATTAAATAAAAATAAATATGGTTTATACACAACATAATAAAATGTACAGCATATTCATATTAGTCTATTTTAAAATAAACCTACATATCGAAATGTGAAATGCTATGATCTTTCTTTATTTCATTGACTGATCGACTGGGGTTTGGGGACTTTTCCGCTAGAAAACTTACACAAAGCTGCAGTCATGCACACCATGGAATTTTAAATCACTAACAAACACTAAATTTTAGCTAACAAAATCATTTCCATGCTAGTCATACCTGCAAATGTTCAAGTTGGTTGAGTAGCCTTTGTTAAAGCAAGAGTCTTCATGCATAGCTTACGCTGTACAACTGTTATTTATCCTTTTTGAAGACAAAATAACTGTGAAATTTACAGACATGAAAACGCTTTTCCCGCAGGAAACATCGTAATTAACTGTAGCAGCGTCTCATCCCTCGTTTGAGGAGAATAATTGTAGATGGGTGTTATTTGTGCACACACCAGCAGGTGGCTCACATGAGTCAGCATGTGTCAACAGAACCAGGAACAATGATGAAGCAGCACTAAATATAGAGTTATTTCAAAATCTTGTTTATTTAATTTTAAGTGAAACAAATGTAATCCTGATAGTATTCCCACTTTTTACAAAATGTAACTGTAATCGAAATACTTTGTTTTATGATGTAACTGTAACGGATTACAGTTACTAGATTTTTGTATCGTTATTACGTAACACCGTTACATGTATTCCGTTACTCCCCAAGCCTGTATATATGTATATATATATATATATATATATATATACACTGCTCAAAAAAATTAAAGGAACACTTTTTAATCAGAGTATAGCATCAAGTCAGTTAAAATTCTGGGATATTGATCTGGTCAGTTAAGTAGCAGAGGGGGTTGTTAATCAGTTTCAGCTGCTTTGGTGTTAATGAAATTAACAACAGGTGCACTAGATGGGCAACAATGAGATGACCTCCAAAACAGGAATGGTTTTACAGGTGGAGGCCACTGACATTTTTTTCCCTACTCATCTTTTCTGACTGTTTTCACTAGTTTTGCATTTTGCTAGGGTCAGTGTCACTACTGGTAGCATGGGGCGATACATGGATCCTAAAGAGGTTGCACAGGCAGTCCAACTCCTCCAGGATGGCACATCAATACGTGCCATTGCCAGAAGGTTGCTGTGTCTCCCAGCACAGTCTCAAGAGCATGGAAGAGATTCCAGGAGAGAGGCAGTTACTCTAGGAGAGCTGGACTGGGCCGTAGAAGGTCCTTAACCCATCAGCAGGTCCGGTATCTGCTCCTTTGTGCAAGGAGGAACAGGATGAGCACTGCCAGTGCCCTACAAAATGACTTCCAGCAGGCCACCGGTGTGAATATCTCTGACCAAACAATCAGAAACAGACTTCATGAGGGTGGCCTGAGGGCCCCATGTTCTCTAGTGGGCCCTGTGCTCCCTGCCCGGCACCGTGGAGCTCGACTGGCATTTGCCATTGAACACCAGAATTGGCAGGTCCGCCACTGGCATCCTGTGCTTTTCACAGATGAGAGCAGGTTCACCTTGAGCTCGTGACAGACGTGAAAGGGTCTGGAGAAGCCGTGGAGAATGTTATGCTGCTAACATCGTTCAGCATAACCGGTTTGGTGGTGGGTCAGTGATGGTCTGGGGAGGCTTATCCATGGAGGGACGCACAGACCTCTACAGGCTAGACAATGGCACCCTAACTGACATTAGGTATCGGGATGAAATCCTTGGACCCATTGTCAGACCCTACGTTGGTGCAGTGGGACCTGGGTTCCTCCTGGTTCACGACAATCCTCATTTAGCGAGAGTATGCAGGCAGTTCCTGGAGGATGAAGGAATTGATACCATTGAATGGCCCCCACGCTCGCTTGACATAAATCCAATAGAACACCTCTGGGACATTGTTTCACTCCATCCGACGCCACCAGGTTGCCCCTCAGACTGTCCAGGAGCTCAGTGATGCCCTGGTCCAGATCTGGGAGGAAATACCCCAGGACACCATCCGTCGTCTCATTTGGAGCATGCCCCGATGTTGTCAGGCATGCATACAAGTACGTGGGGGCCATACAAACTACTGAGTACTATTCTGAGTTGCTGCAATGAAATTTCAGCAAAATGGACTAGCCATTTTGGCTATGGACTAACTTTGATTTTCGGGGTGTCTTTGAATTCAGCCCTCTGTAGGTTGATAATTTTAATTTCCATCAAACGATGTGGCATCCTTTCATTCCTAACACATTACCCAGTCCATTATCAGTATAGATATCCAGCATGATATTTTTCCCCATTGAGATCTGATGTGTTTTCAAAGTGTTCCTTTAATTTTTTTGAGCAGTGTACATTAATCATGTGCATATTAAATATAAACATATTAATAAATAATAATAATTTAGGCATTTGTAGACATGTATTTTTATTACACTCTTTGTAAAAGTATAAAGGTAACATAAAAAGTATAAAAAGTCTACAACATATAGCAAATGTCTCCGAAAGGAATCCTTTATTGAAGTTTGTGTTGCTTCTCTTATACTCATATAAACTTATTTTAGTACAATTGATTCCTTTTTTTTTTTTGTCGTGATCGTTGTCGTTGAGAGAACCTATTTCTAAGATAAAAGCTTATTTTACGAAGATCAGTGAATTATGGGTACCAAACAAGCAAAGAAGAATTAAATAGCCTATATAGAGGAATTATATATAAATCTCAGATTTTATCCATAACGATAATCAGACTATATTTTTCTGAGTGTGTTGCGCTGCCGTGGACAGCTTAATCTTAAAGTTTTTGATATTATTCATGTTCTGCGTGGTCAGTTCACAGCAGTGATAGAAATTAATATTTTCCAACAAAAGTTATTTTTATTGCCCCTTTATGGGTATTTTTACTTTTATAAAGCCTTTTTTTTCTAGAAGTGCATTATCTTTTGCGTCAAATTCTTGTATTTAATCAATAAAGTGAATTAGAATAATAAGACATTTTGGGCTGTTACCAAACCAATAAAATCATTATAAACAAAATTCATCTTTGCAATGCAGTAAACAAAGAAGCTGCATCTGAAGATGCATTTAGATGCATTTACACACTGTTTAATGCAGGTCACTTGTAACCTGCAGTTACAAATACAAAAATAATGTTTTGATATTTTAATCCTAAAACGTTGAATAGCCTACTGATATTTTAAATTATAAAAAAAGAAAATGTACTTTAAATGTAAAATTAAAACTGTCAGTAGGTGACAGCAGAGAACAGTACAAAATAAAATAAAAAATAAAAAGGCAGTTCAATACCCCATTAATGACAGAAAATGCTATTAGTAACGCCCATATTACTTATTCTTTGTTGGACATGTAAAGGAATTAATTTAGGTGTAAACCACTCTATATAGGTCTCTATCCACGATAGATATCAGTAATAAGTGAGTCATTGCTAATTTAAATGGTTTATTCATTCAGGAACAAAACACCTTCATGTTGCTCAGAGACACAAAACAGCCTGTGGCTCTGTTTGGAATTTGCCATTTTTTTATCGGCGAAATAGAGCAAAAATAGGCAATAATATGGTGTCTAAAACGTAACTCTGTTAATATTAACTTCGTTTATTTAACTGTTGCATAAAATTAATATCACATTTGTGCACTCTTTTTGTGATATCTGAAATAAGTATATAGGCTTACATTTTCTGTCCACATATCTTGAATTTTGGGAGCATTCTAAATGCATTTTATTAGACTGAATAATGCAGTGAAAGAACACACTCTAAATGAGCAGTCAGTAAAAACGCATAAAAATATAATATGATACCACGAGTAGTTCTAAATTTAATGCAGCAATCGAATCTTTTCATTCAATTTTCTTTTTCACTAGTTTCATGTATATGTATATTTGTATACATGTATATGTTCATGTAAAGTATATTTGATAGTATAGCATATTCAAAGCATTTTTGGGGTCCCTTAATGATTATTGGAGGTCCGTTTTGTGCTTGAAACACTTGATCATCTATTCCTTTACTGAGAAGTAACTTCTAAATTCTGGTTTAATATTCATAGTTGATTATCCATATCACCACCTAATGTTTTTTTGTTTTATTTATTGCTGAAATCAAGAACATACAAAACAGTACAAAATACAGAATATCCACATAACACTTGAACAGACAACAACAAAATAAACAGTAATCACCACCTAATGTGCTGTTATGCATACTTTTACTTTCTTCTTCTTCTTCTTCTTTGGCTTTAATGGCGGTTGGCAAACCAGCTTTGGTGCATTTCCGCAACCTACTGGCGGGGAGTGTGAAGTGTTGATGAAGGCAAAAACAAACTAGATTTCTTTAGTTACTCTAATAATGCTTTAGTCGCTGTTAAATTACCATTTAGCAAGCTCTTCAGTGTTAACTTTTTTAATCTACATTAATTTCGACATTTTAAGCAGGAGGATTAAATAAATATCACAATCCCACCACTAAACGGAAACGTCCAAGGAACAAAGACATAACTTCCTTAAACCGTCGTTGACATTGATGGTCAGTTGCAGGAATGGATGAAGGTTTCACGTAAGTTTCTTCAGACCTATAATCTGTACACTAAAAAAAAAAAAAAAAGTAATGTTTTTCAGTATATTTAAGTTGGCTTGAAAAAGCCAACTTACTCCTATTTAAATTTCTTCTTATTATTATTATTCTGAGACCAAATTTATTTAATATCTTTTCTAACTGATTTCCTAAAAATTATGATTAAAACTGGGAAAAATCCCTATAGATTTACAAGGCAAGACTCTTCAAACTCCTACTTACAAACATTCTAATGTAAACACACTGAAGCCCATTGGACTCAATTAAGAGTAAAGTTAGAAGAGACAATTTCTAATCAATTTCAAAATATTTTAGCTTCCACTCTAATATTTACAATATCTCTTCTAATCTAAATCATGCATGATTATGCTAGCATTATGCTAGTAACTTGCTAATAATGCTAGAAACATGCTAATAAGTTGCTAATCATGCTAATACCATACTAGTAACATGCTAATCATGCTAGAATCATGCTAACAACATGCTAGTAACTTGTTAATCATGCTACCAACATGATATTAACATGCTAATCATGCTATAAATATGCTGGTAACTTGCAAATCATGCTAAAAACATGCTAGTAACACCTTAGCAACCACCCTGGGTACCTTAGCTACAGCATAGCAACAATCTTGCAATCACCCAGAACACCTTAGCAACAGCCTAGCAACCACTAACCCTAGCAACTACCCAGCACATCTCAGCAACAGCCTAGCTGCTGCATAGCAAAGCACCCAGCAACACTGTAGGAACTAGGGGTGGGCGTATCGATCCTAATATCGATAGTATCGATACCAACGTTGGTATTGGTATCGGATCGATACTAGCCTGATAAGATCGATACTTTAGGTTAATTTTTTCTCCTATACACTTAATACATTGCTTAATACATACAACAAAGTGTAGACATGTCTGTGGGTGTATATGCCGCTCTTTTCACGTCTCGTATGCAAACATTGCTGCTACGCTGTTTTGTTGTCATGCCATCACGTGACTCAGCGGCTCCGAGCGCGAGCGGATACAGTGAGAGATGGAACGGAACTCCGAGCTACAAAAGAAATGAAAAGGGGAGGAAGGAAATCCTTCACATAGTGCATATTGTATATACCTGTATACCGAATTTGTCCTTTTTTTACAGTATCACTGTAAGGTGTATACTGAGTTTAGCTTTTTAAAATTATTTCTTAATGCATTAAGACACTTTAAATTTTCATTATAACGGTTTTCTATGGGAGTAAAATGCTTAACATGTTGTTTAGCATGTTTGCATATATATTCTGGGCTCAGCTGCTTGCAACATATTATATTTTATTATCAAGCTCTATACCGAATTTAGTCTTTATTTATTTGGTCTTTATCACATTCTTCCTCCATTAATTGCACCATATTGAATGTTTTATATTGCAATTAGAGAAAATGAAATTCAGCGTGTTGCATTCATGTTCTGGGTTCATCTGCTTACATAGTAGGCCTATATTTATAAACTATACCGAATTTGGCCTTTTCATATCACAGTTTTTTATTGCAATAATAACAAACATTACAGTATGTATAAAACAAACAGAAAATACAGTACGTACATAACATACTAAAATCCTTTCAATAATAAACGAGTTATGGTTTAATAGTTCTTTTTCATATCACTGTTTTCATTCAATAAGCCACTTACGTCAAACTTTTCTTTATAATGGTTTTCTATGGGAGGGAAATGCATAATGTGAAAACTTTGAGCGTTGCTTTCATATTCTGGGCACATCTGCTTTTGTTTGCAACATTAATAAGGTGTATACTGAGTTTTGTCTTTTAATATTACGTTCTTAATTTATTAAGCCACGTTAATTATTTTTATAACTCTTTTCTATGGGAGGAAAATGCTTAACATGAAACTGTATTGCTTTCATGTTCTGGGCTCCTCTGCCTGCAAAGTCCTTTTAGAAAGGTAAATAATATCCAAGTAGCTTTAAGGTGAATATAATATTAGTCATATCAACATTAGTATTGTTAATTTTTTAATTGTTGTTGGTCATTTAAATGTATGTTTTTTTTTAAATGACAAGTATCGGTATCGGTAATCGGCGATACTGGCCCTGTATTTACTAGGTATCGGATCGATACCAAAATTTGCAGTATCGCACACCCCTAGTGGGAACCATCAGAACACCCTAGCAACTACTTAGCAAGCAGATGTTGTGTCATCTGAGGGCCCGAAGACCACAGGCATCCAACAAAGGTCTTCGGCCCTTACGCACAGAGATTTCTCCAGTCTCTCTGAATCTTTTGATGATATTATGCACTGTAGATGATTAGATTTGCAAAGCCTTTGCAATTTGACATTGAGGAACGTTGTTTTTAAAGTATTTTTCAATCTTTTTACGCACTCTTTCATAGATTGGAGAGCCTCTCTCTGCCTCATTTTTAGAGCTAATCATGTTACAGACCTGATGTCAGTTAACTTAATTAGTTGAGCTGTTCTCCCAGGTGAATCTTTTCAAAATGTCATGCTTTTTCAGCCCTTTGTTGCCCCCATGCCAACTGTTTTGAGACCTGTAGTAGGCATCAAATTTGAAATGAGCTCATTTAGTGGATAAAAGTGTAAAATTTCTCAGTTTAAACATTTGTTATGTTCTCTATGTTCTATTGTGAATAAAATATTGGCTCATGTGATTTGACAGTCGTTTAGTTTTCATTTTATTCAAATTTAAATAACGACCCAACATTTCTACCTGATGGTATATTTCCTTATTTAGTATTATAACCATTACATGGCCAATATGTTGGGCCTGTTTAATATACAAGCAGTAGCAACTTCATTAGGTACATATTTTGCTTACATATACGAGGGGGATCTCCACCTCAGTAATTCATTTCTGAAACGCTTTTACTAACTATGATTTCATGGTACGATCCATAGCACAGCTGTTGTATTGCACTGCATTAATTATACTGTACAGTCGTAGCTAATTAAGTGATTAAGTAATTATGTGTAGTTTACATGCTCACAAACAATTCAAGTCAAAGTTTGGTTGGAGATTGTGAAGGACATTTTTTATGTGTGTGTGTGTGGAAATCCACTGGTGGATAACTAGCATTTATGAAAATAGAGAAATTCAATTTGTCAAAAAATGATGTATGTACATATTACATATATATAAAATTTATTTTCAGAGTATTAAATGTTTGTGAATATAGATTCCCTGCCAAATGAAGGTTCAGTTCAATTTGTTTCATGCTCCCTGAGTGGAAAGCTCATTTAAAGGTGTGCATGTAAATGAGATAAATTTATCACCTGAACACATTTCTTTTATTTATTTATTTATTTATTTGTGTATGTATTTTTAAACAGAATACACAAAACAAGCCATTACATTGTAATCTATAATATCTATAATTCCTATCATTATAAACATCTGAAACAAGCTAGTGATAAATTGTTCTCTTGCTTTAATCTCACCACTTTACTTTTGGTAAAAAAAATCAATATAGGAAATACTGATTTTGTTTTGTTTGTTTGTCTTTATTCAACTCAAAAGTACCACAATTTAATTATATTTTTAAAAAGTAAACAAAAATTGTACTCAAGTTACTCTCCACCTCTGGCTACGAGGTTGTCATTGAGTTCTGGGATAATTTTGCATTAATATTTCAGTTTTGTGCAATATGATTTTAAATGTCTTTAAAGTTTTGGTTTATGCTTATTATTTTTTACAATGCATTATTACATTTTTGATTTACGCTTATTATCTCTTGATCTGTGACCATTGTTTGCTATTCTGAAAAAATCTGCTTTAATTTTTAAATTTTGTGCAATATATTTGTACTTGCGTTTTTAAATTTTGGTTTCATGCTTTTTTTTTATCCATGACCGCAATACTTTAGACGGAAAAATGATCCCATAGGTGTTGACTGTGTATGTCTAAATCAAAGAAAGAAACTCATACAGGTTTAAAATAACTTGAGGGTCAACTATTTTTGGGTAAACTATCCCTTTAAGACAAGCGAACAGCCTCTTTTCAGTGTGATGCTTCATGTGACTTGAAACCACATCCAAACTTTTGGCAGGTGAAAGGCCTATAACCGTCTCGTATTTTTCTAACACAAAACTAGTTATACAACTTAATAAAGGGGGAATCAGTTTGCCTAACAGAAGTTTAAGAAGGAAAGATGCTCACCAAATGTATGCACATTATTTTTTTATATATATCCATGAACAAAAAAAGAAAAGAAAAAGACAATCAATCACATTATACCAAATGATGTAATGGATACAGGCCTCTGTCCAATGTGAATTCTGATGTGGTCTGTAAGGTTTCCTCATCGATCGAAACCCTTACCACACTAAGGACATATGAACGGCTTTTCTCCTCTGTGAATTCTCATGTGGACTTCAAGGTTTCCTTTTTTGTTGAATTTTTCACCACAGTGGAGGCAGATGAAATAGCCCTCATATGGACACTGAGGTCCATATGAGGGCTATTTCATATGTTCAGTGTTCATTTGGACACTGTATTTCAGTGTTCTCATATGGACACTGAGGTTTCCTTGTTGACAGAAACTCTTTCCACAATGTTGACAGGTGTAAGGCTTCTCCCCTGTGTGAATTCTCAGGTGGGCATTAAGAGTTTGTTTATGTGTAAAACCCCTTCCACAGTGAGTGCATGTGAAAGGCTTCTCTCCAGTATGAATTCTCATGTGGCTTCTGAGGCTTCCTTTTCGAACAAAACTATTTCCACACAGTTTGCAGGTGTAAGGCTTCTCTCTGGTGTGAACTCTAATGTGCCTGGTAAGGACTACTGATTGAGTAAAACTTAATCCACATTGAAGGCATGTGTAAGGTTTCTCTCCAGTGTGAATTCTCATGTGGACTTTAAGGTTTTCTTTTTTAGCGAAACTCTTTCCACACTGTTGGCATGTTAAATTACTTCTAGCTCCTGTCTTCTGAGCTCTTTGTTGTGAAGACAAATTTTTATTCCGTGAGCAACTAAACATTTGTTCTTTGTCTTCCATTATATACTTAAGTTCTTCACTTTTCTCTTTCAGCAGCATCAGGTCTAAAGAAAAAGACACCAATACAAGTTAAAAAATTACTTTTTGCCAACAACATGTATGTTAGATACTACCCACTAAGCTACAGAAAGAGGTGTTGCCTGTAATGCTCCTCTCAATATTGTCATCTTTTTGCTTTCTTTAGAACAGGGTAGGCAACGTCGGTCCTGGAGCAGTGTTAATTTTGGCAGGCATTTTTGATTTAGTCTTAGTCTTTATCTTGAGACGAAAATGCTTAATAGTCTTAGTCACATTTTCGTCATTTG